>JAQFYG010000800.1:0-24063 GCA_034694325.1 Entomobrya corticalis | reverse complement strand
AATAAATGATTTACATTCTGTGTTTCCACTTTCATGCATATTATTTGAAATATTATGCCAATTTTCAAATAAAAAACTTAAAATATTTTTACAAGTTTATTTAATATTTCGTAATAATTCCATGATGAACCCCAATGAGGAATACCTAAAATAATATGTATGAAGAAACGATAGGATATTCTAGTGGAATGTACTTTTTAGAAAGTTGTATTTAATTTAGCACTCATGCATTTACATGCATGCTTTTGTTTGATTTCGTAATGTCTCTCACGATGAAAGCCTACTGGTATTCAGATCAATGTGTTTTTGTTAAATGACAAAAGCATATACCACAGCATATATCCACTGAAATATATAAGTAGATGAAAAAGTTATAAAATATTAGCATAATAACAACGGAAACAGAAAAAAAAATTATTTGGTAAACGCCGCAATGGATCAAAGTGTAGCAGTTATCGATGAGCATCGGACAGGTAATTCTTACAAGATGTCTGTCATTGTTGCCTCGTATTGTTTATTTTAATTCCAATGATCCTGCATGTTAACCTTTTAATTTGACCAATTCTTATATTAAGACGAACATTTTCTACAACGGCGTTCAAGAAACATTTTTTTTCAGTACATTTATGCTATTTGTGCTATTGATTTTGTTCGTATTATTAAAGTCTATAAGTATATAACTAGGGCTATTTTGTATACTTAATAAATATTCTACCAGAGTAGTGTTTTTTAACTCTTCCTAAAGGCACGTGAGAAATTCAAGATGAAATACCTAAACTATTAACATAATTGCCAAGTAATCGAAATTTGCTTCATGTCGATTTGATCTTATAAATTGCCCCCATAAATACTTGCAGGCAAAACAATGCATTTAAAACGTATTATGCTGAATATGATTTTACCTCTATCAATAAATTGTCGACAATTCTGATGGGAACATACAAATTTCTTCTCCATTTAAGCATTTTTGATGGTGATTTTGTTATATATTTTTGTGACACGAAACCACGGTCTATACCGCAGCTTGACGTTATTTATTTTTTTCAACAAAATCCCTAAGTTGTCCAAATGATAAAGCGTTGAAACAAAATACAATATAAAATCACGAAATTAAGTTTTATTTCAAATTCGCAGAATTTGCAGCTGTTACTCCAAATCCTTTGTAAAAAACATTTCTAAGTTTTAAATATGCTTCTTGGCAATAACACTTAAACTAAGAACTGACGTTTTCAAAATTCTTCTTATAATAGGCCAATTCTGTATGTGTGTGTGTGTGAAATAACGCTGGCCACCTATTGAGAGAAACTCAAACTACGTGGTCAGAGTTATATCACAGAGCCATCTGTTGGATTTTGTACAAAGGTTTTTAGTTTTGTTTCGTTCTGTGAACAAGACGAAGGGTAGGTTAAGTTTCTGTGTTAAGTCCTTTGTCTGACCCGACAGGGCCTAACCTAACCAGTCTTCGGTAGCTTAAACGAGGAAACTAATCCCGACAAAGCCAGGGCTTTGCTTTTGTCCGACGAAGCTCAGTCCATTTACGAGAATTAGTTATTAAGTAACAATATACGACGGGACAGATATCCTAGGGTGTGCAATGTTGCACACGGGCGTCCCTAGTATTATTATAACAGCCAATATGATTCTCGTAACACGCCGAATTCGTTTTATGAAAGTTTTAATGATATATAAATAATTTGAAAGTTGTGCAATATTTAATGCATTTTGAAGTATTGTAAAAACCGCCACTTTTAAAGCATTTACTAATCCTAGTTTTCATTCAAATTCAAGGAATAAATTTATAGGGAATAACCCAACAAATTGTCAAGTACTTTATCAGTTGTGCTCAACAATAATCACAGCATTAAAACCAAATCAAATTAGATTGGTTTTTAAACATATAAATGCATTTTTGATTTGCTATTCTCGTATAATTTATTCTATAGGATATACTATTTGTATCACCTGTAAAATGGTCTACATATGTAAACATTTGAAGCTTATTTAATTTTGTAAAATATATCGGTATTGAACATAGAAAGTTTATGAATAACTAAATTGCTGGTAAAATATTTGCAAAACGCAATTTTAAAATTAGCTTATTATAAGTGCCAAAACTCATGCTTTGTCATTTTGTGTGATGACTGCAGACTGCACGAGTACAGCAGATTATTTTTTGTCGTTGTTGGAATCTGAAAATCCAAAGGCGCAGAATGTGTTTCTGTTATATGTAATAGCATTAATATGCCGTCACATTTAAGTTAGTGTCGCTAGCCATTACTTATCACTGTAGCAGAAGCAGAATACTTTCAACGTTTGTTCTGGATTGGATTAAAATTTATCATTTTTGAAGCACATACGTATATTTTTCAAGGGTTTAAAATTTTAAAAAGTAACAGATATACCGCAGTATTTAGGTACCATTAATGTACCCAGTCCCATACACATATTTGTCAAGATGAGGGTCACGGCGGAAATAATGAGGGTTTATTATTTTTTACTAATAACAATGTATATGTATGAACCTCGAAAAACTTTGGCCTCTAGACTTATGAATAATGAATTGACTTGAATAATGTACCTACTACCCAGTACCCACGTCTTTCTCATAAAAATTTAGCTGGATAAGATAGTATTTTTGTAAGATGACACGATTAACAGGACAGGACAGAACAATATTTTTACAAATATTTTTGGAGCTTTAGTAAACTATCTATCTACATATACTCTAACTCTACTACGCATCAGATCCCAATTTACATAACTGTATGCTTTGTTGTCTCGTTTTACGGACTGGTTTTTCAATAGTAATAGTTCCTCTTCTTGGATCGTAATATTCATAATGTAATGAATAGTACAAATATGATAGTACCTTGTACTTTACTGACAATAGCTTAAGCTAAATCTATTTTAAACTTACACTTACCATGTATTACAATGAAAAACCCAAAGGAAAGGGTTTCTAATATGCAAACGAATTGTAGGAAGAACTTCCTTACTCTTTCCTTTCCGAATTTCCGATTAGGAACCATATATTGGCGGCGGTTGTGCTTACAAAAAACGGTAGTTAGGCTCTGTGGTTAAACTTAAGTTAGCATTTCAATGTACGATAACTTTTAGGATATTCTGTGAGTACGATAATTAGCAGCACACAGACAGCGAACCATTTTCAATAAAAAATGTATTTACCTAATATGTAATGCTAGTATGAAGAGTATGGACCTGGGCCCAAACCCAACCGGACGGAACTTAAAAAATAGTTTTCAAGAGTTAATCTTCTTATAAGTTTTTACTTTACGGTACATCAAAGTCAAAGTGTACTAATACTGCTAAAATACTTATTAAAAAAAATATATATTGCATAGTAAGTAAGTATATATGTATAATGTATGCCAAATAAAATCTCATTTAGCATAAGCAGAGCACATATAGCACAGCACATGGGTACTTAAAATACTTACACAGATAAAAACAGAAAATGACAAAAAGAGATATCAACGAAACTTTAATTTTAATATCATGGGTGTATGAGACTTCAAAATCCTTACCTAGCACGTATTTATATAAGAAACATACTGGTACAATCAACGGGTACAATATACCATTAGATGAATTTTATAATTTGTTTCGATGTACAAATGACAGCAACAAAATATTGTTGAATTAAAAATATACATGATGCAGTCTAGCATACATTTTAATTTTTTAAAGTACGCCAAAGGTTTCAGTGCAGTTATTGCGAAAGAGGCAAAGCAGAATCATTGAAGTGTCAGTTTTTATAAACTAAATTTATCAAAAATTCTTTAATACTTTTTTTCCAGCACCCAATCAAAAATTTCTTGAAGGCCTGGTCACTTATTTTAACAACTCCTCAGTATCACTTTGTGGAGAAAGTTTTATTTGTTATTGATATTTAAAAAATTGGTTGAATTACGCGTTGGTTGGTTTGGCTAATTTGTTTTTATTCATTAAATTAATTAAAAATATGGGATCGACTGGCGACTATCGGTT
Source organism: Entomobrya corticalis (assembly GCA_034694325.1). Lineage (NCBI taxonomy): Eukaryota > Metazoa > Arthropoda > Collembola > Entomobryomorpha > Entomobryidae > Entomobrya > Entomobrya corticalis. The sequence continues at coordinate 20,055 of JAQFYG010000800.1, read as the reverse complement.
CAATACTCAACTTCCGAATAATCCAGATCTTCCGCCATTTGTATTTTCTTCTCACACCCCAAACACCGTTACACCACCAGAATCCGAAGCCAGTGGTGTTAGAGATTTTGGTCATGAAGACGTTGGAAGGCTTTCCGACGTTTTTGATGAGGAAGGAGAGAGAAGTCATAATGCTGAAATTGGGGAGATTTCCGACATCAAAGATGTCGTTCTTCTTGATACCACGCCGTCAGAAATGGCCACCACACTTGCTGAACAGACGGTTAAGATCTGTGGCAATAAAGTTACGCCATGGAATGGAGAAAAGTCAAAAAGTACTCCAATTAACGCGCTGACGTTTATGAAGGAGACAATGAAGGAAATTTTCGCAGACATTTCATGCGCTAGGAATTATCATGAATTAATCGTTTTGAAAGGAATGGATCACGGACAAGCCGTCATTCACAAGAGCGTGATAACATACTATTCCGAATTTATTAGAACGGTGTTGGAAGAGCAACCCGATTCTAACATCATATACATTGCAAACTATTCTGGGAAGATTCTTCAAAAGGTGGTTGAAATTTTATACACGGGGGAAACATTCTACTCGGAGCAGGAAAAGAAGGACGTAAATTTAATTTGGCAAGTCATGAAAGCATTGAACATCACATTCAGTGATAAATCTTTCTATTATCATCCTGTGGAATGCACAATCATAAAGGAGGAGATCGAAGGAGAAGTAACCTCACAGAACCAACAACATTCTGTGTCTACAACTATCTTAGCAGATCCCTCGGAAGTCGATCAAACTAATGAGTGCTGGTATGATGACCCATCGGTAAATCAGAAAGAAGCATATGCATTTTCCCGAACAATCCGTGTACCGCATCCTGAAACTCCATCAAAATCGGTATATGTGCATAGCAAGTGTGGCGAAGGGAGAAAGATCGTGCGCAGTATGCCAGCACTGGTGCATGTGAATGCTGACGAAATTAGAGAGAAGGAAATAAGGGAGAATAGGCGAGAAGCAGAAATATTACTTTCGAAGCATAACCCTATCGTCATTGACATTGACGATGAAGATGATAATAGATCCAGCCCAGCTAAAAAGATGCGAACAACAACTTATGCACGTGGGACTTCCATAATCAGAGACGAGAGTTCTAAGCGACAGGTAACCTCTGGAAGAATGAATCTGAATATGGTGATTGGGAAAACTGCAACTTTAAACATGCAACAGCAAAACGCTGAAAGCAGTCACAGTCACGGACAGGGCATTAAAAACCTTACTGAAACATTTCATCAGCATAATATGTCATCGACATTGTCCAGCCATATTAGTACTCCTGTCATCGCAAGTGTGCTTACTGTTGTGAATACTGACACAGTTCCCCCTGTAACCATTCCGCCAAACAGACCAGAAGGAACTGGTATACTCTTTGTGCAGCAGAGTCCAGCCAATCTAAATGAATCTCCAATTACCGATACCGGATCTGCAACAACAAGTGAAATGCCCAAATTACAAGCTGCCTCTGACCGTCCAGTTAGTCCAGTAGTACGGAAGCGAGTATTGAGGAGCCGTCAGAAATCCACAGACATAACAGATCTTCCCAAGTTAGATAGCATTCATGATTACAACCGGGAAGAGCAACATGTGAGAACTAATGAATCTAAGACGAGTACAAGCACTGATAACAACAAAGAGCTTCGTGCAATATTGACAGCTGCTGTGATCCCCGGATCAAAAGTGAATCAATTTGTGATGAATATTCCTAATCAGCATGCCCCTAATGCCCCAATATCTGACGTCGACAAGAACAAAGATATGAGTGTGAAGCCGTACGCTGGTGGTTCAGGAATAGGAAATGTGGCTGGCGTTAGAACAAAGTTTCGCAAACTTAAGTCTCAATCTTTAGCTGATGCTGTTGACGTTGGTGAAGAAATATTACGTCAGCGGGAAGCTCATAGTAATCCGAAACAGCCGCAGCAAAGGCCTGAAAATATAATTGTTGTAGGAAGTCATAAGAAGCCGGTTCCAAAAGATGTAAAAGTAGATAAATTTGTAGAGGAGGTTGATGATGAGGATGACGTCATAGATGAGGACAGTATACATCATATGGGCATTACGTTGAGGTCATGTCCACTCGCCTTGGACAGTTTAAACACAAGCAAGGATCCTTTGGAGGCATCCATACCCAAACCCAAGGGAGTGGCAGGGACAACGGAAAGAGGGGTAAATAGGGGACGAAAGGGACGGGCAGGACTTGTAACAACCACTTGCAATGAAACTACTCAACGACAACAATCTAAAACTCAGGCAGGAATCACTGGAGGAGGAGGCTCTCGGAGGGGCTTTAGACATGGGAGAAATGGAAAATGAAACTTTTATGCAAATACCATAACCATATATTCGCCAGAAATGGTTAGGAACTGATCATCATTTAGTTTTGTTTTACACAACTATATGGCTTATTATAGCTTATGTATTCGTGCGATCGTAAAAATGTTCTTGTTCCTTTTTTCTTTATTCATTGTTTCTAAATATGATTCTCAATAAGATTATAGTCGGATTGTAAATATTTTCTGTTAAAATTTAAAAAAATATCATGCTCGCATAAAAATTACAATATTTCATGTAAACTGCTACAGTGTTAATGTAAAGTAAAGTAAGGAGACTTGTGTAATTTTTATGTACAGTTAATTTTTTACCAAAAGAAATCAGAAATGTGTTAAATGTAAGTAGGGGTACGAATGCAGCAATTTTGACCTAATAGAGCGGTTGTGACTTTATGGAAGGAAGGTAATGTATTGTAAGTGGGCTGTTGTACCCGCTAACTTTTTAAAATGGTTGTAATGAATATATTTTAAGCGCAGTTTTGGTGTTTGACTTACATGATAAAAAAGGCTGACTCTGTTAAAAAAAGAAAATTGAAATATTTTTATTATTCTTCATGACTCGATTTTGTTATAAACAAAGGTTTTAAGATAATAGTTAAAAATTCATTTTTATCAAATGATGGTATAATGAAAGCTTTTCTTAAATGAATCTTCAGATAAATGGAAAGATGTTATGCTTTAATATTCTTAAGTACTTATTGAGTTAAATAATTTCAAGTGTAAGAAATTAGGTGTCTAGTTTATTGTGTAGTACTATGAAACAATAATTTTATAATCTTCTTGGTAGAAAGTGCGCGAGTGATTTATTAAATTGTGATGAGTGATGACTCAATGAAAATGTGGAGTATATTTACATTTACGAAACTTTTATTTTATGTTTTTGACAATAAATTAAATCATATCCTGTTTTTATGCTGTTACAGATCTTGCACAACAAAATTATTCAATTACTAAACTTGAGATATGGCTGCCATCATAGCCCGATCAATTGTAAAAATAACGTCTCTCCGATCCACTTTTCCCATACTTCGTCCCCTCCAACTTAATAAGCTTTCAGCCACTTCTGTCGTTGTCAAATCTTCATCTTTGGTTCGTTATAGTAGTAGCGTTTCACTTTCCCATCCTTCTGTTCAGAAGTACTTACAGGATTGCCAAGATTCGATTTCCAATCATTCGGAGCTGTCCAGGGTTGTGAGGACTATTATTGAAAAGCAGAATGAAATTAAAGATTTACTGGCGATGGGTAGAGGTTAGTTACTTTTCTTGATGACCAAAAATATTTTCTCATTTTATTCGTTACTGAAAAATGCGTTCTGCTTAAAGTTGACTGTATCCTCTTCGGGCTTTGTAGAAAACGCTGAGCTGAGAGAAATAGCTGAAACCGATGCAGAGAAAGCAAGACAAACGCTTGAGTTGTTGGGGAGGGAGGTATGCATAATTTCATCTTACGTTCAATATTCATTTTTTAAATATTTCAACTTAGAAAGGATTCATAATTGGCCGTATTTCAAAAATGTTTCATTCTTTTTTCGCATATTAGTTCTTTGGGCTAGTCGTAGAGGCCGATCCTATGGATAGCTGTAATGATGTAATACTGGAAATTTCGGCGGGTGTAGGTGGTCAAGAGGCAATGCTGTTTTCGAAAGAATTGATGGACATGTATGGAAATTATGCGGACTACAAAGGATGGGAATGCCATATTACAGGCCTAGAGCAAACTGAAATAGGTGGGGCACTTAACTAGTGGAATAATGCTTTGTGAACTTAAATAGATTTTTGGCATAGTGGATGAGGCTTGCATGTTTAGAGAGAGTATTTATCTTGTAGGTGGCCTTCGCCATGGATCTCTATCTATATCTGGTTCGGGAGTGTATAAATTGTTGAAATTCGAAGGTGGGGTACATAGAGTACAGCGTGTTCCAAAGACTGAAAAATCTGGACGTATTCATACTTCAACATCAACCGTTGCGCTATTACCCATACCTACTGAAATCGACATTGTCATTAACCCTCAAGACTTAAAAATTGAAGCTAAACGAGCTTCTGGTGCGGGAGGACAACATGTCAACAAGACGGAGTCAGCAATCAGAATCACTCACATCCCCTCCGGAATCGCAGTGGAGTGTCAGACAGAAAGGTCTCAATTACAAAACAAAGCTAATGCGATGAAAAATCTTCGTTCTAAATTGTTCCAACAAAAGGCTGACAAACAAGCTGCTCAAATAAGATCAACTAGAAAGCTGCAAGTTGGACTAGGTGGTAGAAATGAAAAAATTAGGACGTATAATTATGTTCAAGATAGGGTTACTGATCATAGAATCGGGTTGACGGTCTACAATTTGTCGGGTGTATTGAGTGGATCACAGCAATTAGATGATGTTATAGTCAATTTACAAGATTTTGATACACAGGAAAGAGTAGAAGAATTGTTTAGAACCAGAGCTTAAATAAAACGAATACAATAGTTTGATTATTAAATGACGTACTTAGTTTAGCACTAGTACCAATTTATTTTGCATATAGCATGCATAAACTTAAAATGAATATAAATGATCAAAATATTCCTTAATGAAATCACATTTTAACCACCAAATGTTGCCATCTTGTTGTTTAAAGGATATTTGAGAAATCGCTCAGACTTGATGTAGGCAGAAATACGATCCAGCTTCTCGATGTTATCAACGAAATCCTCGAGGTTTTTGTAGTTTTTCAAGCATTTTGGCTCCAAGAGTTTGTGTTGATCAAACATTTCGTACATGAGGAAATCAACGAAGGTTACCTATTGAATTGTTTAAAACAACATTTCATAAATTACGGAAACAGAAGTTTATTCATGTTTCTTTTATTATCACTCGTTCAATCATATTTTTTCTACATACATTTTTGCCAGCAAAATATGGACGGTCCCCAAGAAAGTTAGAAAATCGCTTAAGTTTCCCCGGGAGTACGTTGTTTAAATAGTTGTCCTTCTTGGCAGCCTGGAACATTAAATATTGCAAGTTTAATTGTAGGACTTTTGGTAATAATATTAGATAATTATTTGCAACTTTTGAAAGTGGGAATGAAACTCACAAAATCGGGAGAATAGCACATTCCAGCAAATGGAGAATTGAAATCTGCCCACTCACCGGCTGAAAGAAAGAATAAAATTATATTTAATGCACACGTTAAAAATCAAATCATAAAGCTTCGTGAAAGTTGTCAAACCCAGAAGATCCACCCGGATTTGCTCCTCTTCTGAGCTTCCCAATAATCCATGCTTTCTGGCAATGTACCGAAGAATAGCCTGAGTTTGGGTAAGTTTGGTATCCCCATCAATGAGATAAGGAAGCTGAAAATCATACATTTCAATAAGTATATAATTTATTCAACACATAATTGAATCGTTATCGTACATAATGATATTCTTACATTTGGGAAATCAAATCCAAGCGTTTCTTTAACACCAAACCAGCAAGTTTTATCAAAATCAGGAGCCGGTCCACACGAATATAGCTTATCTTCCCATTCAACACCAGTGTGCTCCAAAAGAAGACGGATAGGTTGAGCCAACTAAAATGCAACAAAGTAATTCTCAAGTATCAGTGGCATATTACCTTCACTAACTAAATCAACTTTTTTCTCTCTGACATTTAATTTAAATGTCATCCATTTTTTCTTTACTCTATTGTCATTTCAATATTTATGTGGTAAATATCAGGATTCATTGTATGTTCGTTCACTTAATTAAGATGACGCATATAAATGTTATGTTACCCCACGAATGTCCCAATAAGCCAACACGATGGGAGCCATAGTTCACTCACACAAAGCTGTAGTTCGTCAAGTTCGTGGATCTCTATTTGCAAAAATCCTGTAACAAGTAATAAGTTAAAATTAAAAAGTATGTTGCACCACTATCAACTATGGGGGCTATAAAATGAAGAAAACAAGAGTTATGGATTTCTACAAAATAATGACATTCCTGATCTACTAATGTATTTTCACTGAACATTGAGATGAGAAAGTCATTCCGATTAGTTCACCTTTAAAATGAATCCCTTGCCCTGCCACCACACCTAATAAAAAGAACTGTTGAATAACGTGATAATAGAGATAACCCACCTCGACTGTATGCTATCCGTTAAATGAAACCGACATACATAAACTTATTTACTTTCTTTTATCCAGCAGATAACATTGGATATAAAGTCAGTAATCACTATTCAGTGAGCCAACAATAAACAAATTAAAATTGTACAAATAAATAACAAAAAAATATGCACCAGCTCAGCACAATTGATGACTTAATCACTGAATGTCAATTTGACACTATCAAAAATGGCAACTTACCTCGGAAGTTTACGATGTTCAATTGCTAGTGGAAGTGCAAAGTACGTTACTACTAATCAATAGCTCCAGCTCTCTTGAATTAGTTAAGTTAAAATAGTAAAAATATCTTTAGAGATGAGATTGAGAAAACAACAAGTGGGAGACGTAGAAGGATAGGCTGGATAGGAATAGAACAGAATAGGATACATAACCGGCTGCCGGCTACACGTTTGTTTCAAACAAAACCTGAAATCAACAATGCATAATTCATACCCTTTTGTCAGACAGCAGTATTGTCACGCGAAAGTGAGAGAATGCTTGGTGCGGTGGTGTGAGTGTGATACGCTATACGCTGCTGAGCTAAACGCTAGTTTCCATTCCACTATATTATGCTCTAGGCTCTAGCTCTGTAATTCCTACACAGTCTACAGCAGCAAAATATTCTTGTTTGGATTTTGGAAAGCAAAAATTCACTGACGAGCTGATGGAGATAGCGATAGTTTCAATTTCTAAAATGTTTGCAGTTTGTCCCCGAAGAGAACAGAATTGAAACAAAGCAAAGTATGAATAAAATTAGATCTTTAGTATGCTATGTAACCGTGTTCTATGTTGAAAAATAAAGTTGTATCTTTTGCAATTTTCATGAGAATCACGCTACATTTTTACATACGTGTGTTGTGCTTTTGTGTAGAGCCAAGAAATACAAACAGCAGCCGGTTTTCGCGAAGGTTTCAAGGTCGCATCGTTGATGCCGTGCTAAATTGGCAATTGAATTTCATGAAACTTAGAATTAGAATTTGTTATATATGGATGCACAGATAGTAGAGAGAGATCGAAAGATATTACTCATTATCATGATAAACTGTATTTATATCCTGTCAAAAATAGCGAAATTGTTTTGTCATTGAAAATGAACTTCATATAGATCCTCCATCCTCCAGCCAGAGTAGATGCAAGATGAACAACAAGCTGAGTCGAAAGCTAATCATTTGATGCAATATCCACTTTTGACTTTGGAAAAATTGAATGCACCAGAAATGAAAAAAAAGTATATTCATGATTATGCAGTGAGTAACAACTCCAACTGACTGACGATGAGTCGGGTTGAACCAAGTCGATATGCCAAAAAATTAAAATTTTCCAATTAACCATACTTATTGTGTGCAAGATCAACAACAAAGGACATCTAGAAGAATCTAAATCAAGTGTATGCAAAGAGAAAGTACCTAAATGCACTGCCCGAGCGTGAAACTTCATCCTGTAACAAAACCAATGCTCACTAAAATGCTGGAAATGTTTGCAACTAAATATCAACTCCTTAAGTTGCCTTATACCCGTGGTTTTTATATCTGATAAATATGAAAAATGAAACATGGGAGGAGTAGCGTTGTGCGTTGACGTTAGTTGAGAAAGGTGAAAGGGAGAGATGTACTCAAAATGATGGGGCAATATGCTATAACATGCTAAAAATCCATATTTTCTCTCAATAAAACCTTTATTTCATTTATCTTTGTTCTCCTTTCAGTTTTTAGACTCTCTTTTGTTTTGGATTTCATAATATTCTATAAGTATTATATTATTATACTAACTATAAATTTCTTTCTATGATAAATAGCGCTCTACAAAACTCATAACAGTCGGTCTACACATTAAGTAATTTATTTTTACACATCTTTATTATCTCTAAGATTTTAACAAAAAGCAAATAAACAGAACAACAAATATTTACCACACGTGATTCCTCCAGCACGCTGATCAAAAGCATTCTCAAAAACTTTTCATTCTATTGAATATAACATTTACTTATTTTCTTTCCGCTAAACAGTACTTTTCATGTAATAAATAGCTCGGCATGTTTTGTGAAACATCTTTCACTATTTACTTTGCATGTCTACATTATTATGTTTTACCTAATACAAGTATACTTTGAACTTTTCCTCTAAACTCTAGCAACTCTAGGAGATATACATCTATATTCTTTTCTGGCAATTATATAACATTTTATTAAGTAATATAGCAAATTTTACTGCGACATAATAACGGTCAACGGTACGCACGACTGGTAGAGAATAAAACTTACTAAAATACATGAAGACATCTAAATATTTTTTATACACTCAATCAGTTTTGTAATAATGCATGTCTGCCTTCTTAGCTAGTTATGCAGGTAAATTGCTATACATTTTATTTTGTATTTTTACAACTAAACACTAACTTTTCTCTGCTGCTATACAATTAATTAACTATTTATATTTAATAATTATAACATTTATACGGCTACTGGATAGATATAAAACCCAAATTATTAAAACTTATTCATGTACGAAACTTTGAATCTAACAATAATTGTAATATGTTGCTTCTCGCATGATTCTTTTTGTGTGTTTTACTTGTACAATTGCACCGTAAAAACTCTGCGTTTTGACAGACGAAACAAAATCAAGTATTATTTCATAAGATATTTTTGCGTCTTGTTGTGATGTTTGTTTTGTATTGTGATTAGAATAATATTATCAGATCCATTTCTTCCGAATATATGTAATGATCACAATAATACGACAGTATCAACATGCTAAAATTACGCTGCATACTTTTCGTCAAAATCCCTATTAATTTTTTGTAAAAAATGTTTACCGATAATTCAACTATGAAAAGTCAACAATATTAATGATTGTTTTATTTTTATATAGTATAATTGTAGTTTATACTTAATTCTTTATATTGTAGAGGTATTTATTTTCCTTTGATGATCGTACGTATGCATTTTATATATATATATATGTTTTGCATAATATATAGGTATTTAAGTTTATACATTTGAAAGAGGCAATCTAATCTAATTAATAATAAAATTATGGTATTTCAATATAGTAATATCCGCCATAAGTTTACATAGCACACTTTAATTAAACTGTCCTTCAATCACCCTCTTTCTCCGGAATAGGTCTAGAAATTCTATTATTGGCTATTTAGGATATGTAACAATTTTTATGTGTCATCATCACCACAAGGAGTACAGAATTCCAATGTTTCATTTTTGTTCTGGTAATAATACGAGCTTATTATAATCACCTTAAAGTAATAATAAACGTAAACCTGTTGTATTATCGTAGCGAAGTAGAGAAAATCCCATCCAAAATATTTCGTTTTTCAAACTTCCGTGATTCAACAGCAAAATAAATGACGCATTCTTCATTATTTTTTTGCGAGCAACAGACAAACATTTAATAAAGACGTATTATGTACATAATATTTATATGTGTAATCTCAAAAAAACGACAGAAATTATTTTCTTGTATTCAATGTAACTTGTTTTATTTTTGTTAATAAGTTTACCCAAACGAAACATCTATCCATCATTTAGTCTCAAACGTATAATAATAATAATATAAGTAAATAATAATAATAATAACAATAGTAATCAATATAATGAAATAACATTTATAGACATCTTGTAGAATTTATACATTCTGGAAACCTGCCCAAAAAGTAAGTCTGACTAGAACAAAGAAAAATGAAGTTATTGATAACAAATTATTAATACAAAGCTATTTTGTGCTGCTATTTATAATGTAGCTATAAAGAAAACTTTATATAATATTAGATATTACATTTAAGCTGATATTGCAAGCATAGTTCCTCTTTCACAATTGAATTACTTTAAAAAACAAACGGCTATTCTTTACACTAATTATGCATAAAAATGAGAGCATTCCAAAAGAGTTACTGCAGGTAATAATCATAATCATAACATTAATACGATCCACATCCACCCAGGGAGCGTGCAGCATGCCAGAAAAAATGTGCATTACTATGAAACTTAACTGTGCAATAACATGAAGCGTGTCCCACAGTTAATTTAATCCGTTCGTCCTCGACAACAGAGTATTTTGCTACACTAATTATTAACAATCTCACAATTTAAAGACCAACTCATTATTTGAAAGTGAGTGAGAGTGGCAAAAGTGTCAAATGAATGTCCAGATGCTAATGCTTACATGCTTTCACTTTCACACATAAACATATGTGTTTCCTTTATAGACTTTAATTGTTGGGGAAATGTAATTTTAAATCATGAGAGAATGGCTACACATTCAGTTATACATAATATAGTGTAATCTATAGAGCACATACCGTGTTTCTTATTAACAACCTCCGCAAAAGAGTCATTTTAAGCTTATGTACGCTTACGACACAAAAAGTAAATTATAGTGATAATCATTAAATATTAATAAAAAGCTCTTAGCATAGCTACTTCATTTTAAAAAGTTTTGTACATACATAAAATGCTATTTGTTTTGTAAATAATAGTAAGAATAAATTATGTACACTTTCCATCCTATCAAAAAATTACATACCAGTACATACTTTTCATTGACAAAATCGAAAGCGAAAGAATTATAATATTTATGTTTTAGTGTATAGTTTCTAGCAAAATTGATAATAAAGTAAATATTTAGTAATATTTCATATGTTATAATCATAATATGAACAACTACAAAAACTCCTTGTCGCCTGCAACAAGGAACAAAGTCAAACACGGTATTTTAGACACATATAATGTTATACTTAGTTAAAAAGGTGGTTAAAATTTCATCAGGTCTCAAATCAGTTGTTTTGTTTATTCCTAAAATGCCCCTAATAATAATTAAACAGTTCTATTTCTACTTGTTTTTGTAAAGCTGCGCAAAGTTGTTAGTCTTGTAAACAGAGAACTGTGAACTAAAAGGGAGTTGTCGTTTTTCTTGCGATAAAACCTGTTACACATACAAACTAGTTTAGTTAACTTAATCAACCATTGAAATGGAAGGTCATGTAGACAAAGGAGATTTTTCAATGTGCTCGTTTCATCTACCACTATTGCGCCTAAAAATTATCTTGATTATCCCATATTTTAATCATTTCACAAAACATTCTGTTCTCACTTCATGCAAAATTATGTGTATGTTCTAGTTTGACCATTTTATTCATAGTTTCCAATTCTGTGTCCGTATTTAAGGCCCGCTTTAATCGGATTTGTGACAGAACTGTATTTATATCTAAAAATCCCTGGGTTTTGTTTTAAAAATCAATTGAAAAAATAATATTCACATGTAAGAATGGACTATTCGGTAAAGTACAGAGTACGTACTCTACCTACACACAACTCACATACCTAAATATTTTAGCTTTGTTTCATTCACTCAGTTTATTTGCACCCCTTCCGGAGAGGAAAACATTGTAAAGAGTCTCTTCCTTTTTGCTTGTGCTCTTTCCTTACGGATATGAAAGTAAGTAATTACGCTCAATTAAATTTTAACCAAAAAGTTGATGGTACGGTACTTCCATGTTGCATTCGTAATGGCTTGTATAAGCATGTAATAAAGGGTTGTCTGGTTGGATTTTCTTTAAAAACATAACTTATCACATTCAAAATAGTTCAGTTGTATTGTATAATATAGCTCTCTGGTTTTTACCTACCTACACGGTATAATAATTATGGTTTTTCATGTACATATCTGAATAAGTTGAAATTTTCAAAACATCAAGTCAGTTACATCATTTTTTTGGGGAAACACCAACTCCTATTTTATACTGTGTAGTATAAAAGAAGTTGATACTTTTCTTGGTAATGTACACTAGGTAAACGACATACACTATTATCAAATAAGTTGGGTCAGTAAAATGTAAGCGATTTAGATTTTTCTCAGTTTTTGTATATTCATTATCAGCTATTTCTAGGACAGTCATCGACGTCAATTCATTCCCACATCAAGTGAATAGCATAAAATATATACTCCTAATACTGACGATCCATTCCAAAATGGCCAATCAAGCTATCACTTCCGCTCTCCGGCTTTGTCACCGCTTCCATAAGTTTTTCATCTTGGTCACTACCCTGCGGTATATGCTTGGGCTTGGGTGACCGGAAGATGTTGACGGGGCGTTACTGCTACTCCCTCCACTCCGACTGCTAGAAGGCGATGAAGATGGACCGGCAGAACAAGGAGCACTAGAAGGACGAAGGTACTGGTGGCTTTGTTTACTACTGGAGGTGGAAGAAGATGCTGATGGTTTTGCTGATGTTGATGACGACGTCGATGAGAGATTACTATTTCTCATAACCTGATGAGTTGATTTGGCAGGATTAATATGGGATTTGGCGACGGCGGTAGTACTAACTGAACATGAAGAAGAGGCAGGAGAAGGTGATTGTTGTTGTGACTGGTAATGATAGTGCGTAGAGGCAGAGTGCTGATGATTAAGCCTAGTTTCACGAGCGCCTGAAGAAGAACACGAAGGTTTGGATGGTTGAACGACTTGCTGGGATTCACTGGGATGTGGTGTAGGAGTGGTTATTGTTGCAGGCCGTGAAATGATTGATGAGTTAGACGATGAAGACGTGGAAGAGACTGAATCACATCGTCACATTTGTTCGGTTTCATTCTCTCCTTCTTCAAGCGTAATGTGGAACTGGATTTTATCCTCTTTTGGAGAGTCGGGATTGTTGGTGTGGGGCTCTTCTTCCTCTTCTTCGACGAGCTCCGGTCCTTCTATTTCTATGTCTTCATCAAATTTGTGTTTGGCAGAATCTTCACTTCCCGCTGATGGTGGTGGCGACGGGGGGATCATACTTTGGTACCAGTCACGATTCTCTTCCAAAGTATCGAGAATGTCTTGTGCGTCTGGGTGGACAAGGTCAGCCCAGGTTTCCCACAGCGGGTGCACGATATAGTCAATAAAGCCGACCTTTAAAGAAAAAATAGAATTAGTACACATGCAACATTAATAATGACCCAGTCAATATTCAACACTCGTAGGAATGATCGAACAAAAGGTAAAACCATACCTGAGATTTCTCAATTGTGGCATTGTGCCTATCGCACATAGGTGATATGTCCAGACCCTGTTAAACGAAAAAATGAATTCAAGATATAGATTCAAGATAAGCGGAAAATTAAGAGTTGTCTCGTATAATTGTGCTTAATCCCAACCTGTTCCCTTTCTCTGTCCCCTTGACAGAAGAATTCCTCCATAATTTTGTCCACCCAACGTCTATACAATCCCAGTGGTTTGGTTGGATTGCTTAGATCGGCGCAGTGAACCATGTTTTGCAGAACCTGCATAAATGCATGAAATATTAAGTTTGACAATTCTCTAGTTGCAAAGGAACATATTACATGAATAATTGCAACTCTGTATTTACCTGTATTCTATCAGTGTAGTTATCTAACAACAGAACACCAGATCCAGCAACTTTCTTAGTCTCCACCATAGTCTTCAGGTCAGCAAGTAAGCTCATATGTTTCGACATGTCGGTGGCCAGCACCTATTTTAAGAACAACGCATTTCTTTCAGTAATTTTCCACAATATAATTTCATAACCAGAGCATACAGTCAATGACTTGTACTTCTAAGATACCTCCTTCTTACATGACTAATCAATCACACTATTAATACTAACTTCTCGCAATCACGTCCAGCACCAAACACTCATGTAAAGTAATAGTATATGTTCGCAGGAGCAGTTTTGCTTACCATATCAATAGTCATCTTCCTGAGAGTTGTCCTTTGCTTTCTTGAAAGCGTGCTGAGAATATCCATCTCCTCTGTCTGGAGTAATTTGAACGCAACTGCCAAATGATGATTCTCCAGCACTGACTCATCATTATACATCAATGCTAGCTCAGAACTTGAGTTTACCAAGAACTGATTTGTAACGCCGGGGTGATCGACGTCATGTACTGCTGCGGCGAAAATAGCTGCAAGGACTTCCAGACTTGTGAATACGGACTAATGAAACAATCGTAAACAGTAATGTTTATACATGACTTCATAACTAAATACTTTCCCAGTAAGAATTATTACAATCTTCTTGTTTACCTCGAGAGCCGGTGACTTGAGTAATACATTCGTGGACTGAGCAACATCCGCCGCATGCATACTATTGTGATACGGTACCTCACGAATATAATTATCCTCTAAAGTCATGAGAAATGTCACTAGTGTTTTGGCCGGGATTTTAAATGTCTTCATTAAATCTCTTTCCTATGAGTAAGAATTAATTGTCATCATGTTTCAAACCTTCCTTGACCCAACTTCATTTCGAAAAAAAAACTTTCATATTCATACCTGAAAAATAGAGTAAACAACGGCAGTCAGGGGTCGACAATTGGATAACTCATCCAAACGGAAGATATCCATTCCCCATTTGTCCACTTCGTCAAGAAGCTATTAATAAGACAACACTCCATTAGCATTGCAAATTTTACAAAGAAAGGGAAAACATGATTTACATTGTCCTACTCTTTTTTGGCACGAAAGTATGTTTACCTGTCCCAATTCTTCCTCGTACGGAGTCTCCACTCCATATTTGGGAATTTTCTCGACCGCAGTCAAGCTATTCACGTGAGCCAAAGGCTTGCGAGCACCTGTGATATGCGACATGGGATGATCTTGCTGCGCTTTAATTTGTTCTTCCATAGGCGCCATTTGTGCGAGTTGAGCAGCAGCAGGGGTGACGGGTGGGAACGGCGCCGACGGTGCATGTGATGATGTTGCTTGAGGTGCTGTGGGTGTTGCAGATCCAGAGATGGATAATGGTAATGGAGCTTTTCCAACATGACTTGACTTTTTTCGGGAATCAGAAGTTCCAGGTTTACCACCACTTTGGCTGCTTGCAACGGATGTCGACGTTGCTGGCTCGACTTCATCAATCCGAAGAGAAGGAAGGTCGAGTTCTTGTTGCTTGTCTATATTTACAAAAAAGTAGAATAATAAGCATAAAATTAAAATGTTTGAACTTGTTTCTTTTTTATAAGTTTCTACTTAGCAGCGAAGTGTAATCATAGAGGTGTTGCTGGTTGGTACCAACCAAATACTAAACTGCGCTTCTCATAATATATGATCTTAATATGTATTGATGGCTACATATTACATGCAGATTAAATTATGCATCTCTACCTACGACGGAGTTAAAACTTAAAACCACTTTTCTCAACAAATCATAAAAACTGTTTTGCTAAAGTTTTGACAGGGAATCAATCAGGATTATTACAACATAATGCAATCCAGAGCATCAACTTTTGAGCAGTATAATTATTTCTGTGTGCAAATGGATGGGTCTACCTATATGAAAAGTTACGACATTACATAAGGCGTTCACATTTTTAAGCAAACCTGTCTGTCATGCTTAAATCATCATCAAATACAATCGCAAAAAATTCACCTTGACTTGTTCTTAATTCCATTCCAATATCTCGCCCACAGCCACCTTGGCTCTTCGGCATTATTAACCAAGATTGTAATGGAACGTGCAACCAATTTTGGTGGCAGATGAGAGACCACAAACAACACAAGCTCTTTCTCGAACTCATAAAACCCGTAAAAAATATTGAATACATAGATATGAAGACCTACAGTAGGGCTGCATGATGAGATGAAAAAAGTGTGTATTCCAAAAGATGATGCGTGAGTAAAAATGATTGGCTGAGAAAATTTGAATGCATGCAAAGTATTTAAAAAAAGAGTTTTTTGTTAGTTGATGGGTTTCTTGGATTTGATATGCTGCAAAAAAATGATATACTTTTAGTCTCCTTTAATCCATTTTTACAAGTAGTTTGCATGCATTTTTCAATTTCAGTCCGTCAGCTCAAATTCAAGATCTACTCTCAATCTTAAATGTACTAATAGCCTTTTTCGTGGATACTTTTTCACTGTTGCATCCTGACCCAAAACTGATTTTTTTGGCAGGGATATATCTGTTGAATAGCAAGTGCAATGACAAATAATAAAGCATTGAATGCGTCAAATATTTCTGTCGTCTCGGTCTTGGAAAATGAATAGTTGGGTTGCATAATCAAGCCAAAAGATCTTTCAGATGGCAAGATTTTTTCGTTTCATGATAATTTTGAAACTTCCCCTTCTCTAAAACTTTAACGTAAAATGTAAACATGGCAGTTAGAAAACAAAACATTATTATATAGTTCATCTACAAAAAAGGCAAATGCATTATCGATGACCTCAACCCGAATCCCCCATGGTCTGTAGAATAGCTAATTAGTTGTACAAAGGAAGTACACATGCCAAATTGCCAAATAAAAATATTTATTACTGAATACTGTCAAAAACCACATCCTAACTTGTCATTAAAATGATTCCCTGGTGGAAATCAGGAAAGAGAAAAGACTTGTGTCGAGTTAAAACAATAAGCTGCATTTTCCATAATTTCGTCCTTCGTTTTCAACACATAACGATAATATGCAAGAAGAGCAGAAAATAAAAATGCAAATAGAATAAGGTAAAGATTGCAAGGCACATGTTACCTTCCCAAAAGGATTTGTTTTCTTTAAGAGAAATATCTAGGCCACGCACGACAGTGTGCTGTGAACTAGCCTTTTAAGAAAAGGAAGTGAGAAACTGTCCCTCACAGCAAGTCGAAAAGACGATTCAATGAAACGTTAAAAGTCGCATTTCGTAAAGTTTCTCACAGGCTGGTTTATATATACTGACAACTGATGCAGATGCACTTGTCAAGAATAATTATGAGCACCAAGAAAAGATAACCCAAAATATGGGTGGCAGTTTCTAAACATGTGAAACTAATAAAAGTTGTAAAGCTATAAAAATTCATGTTTCGGAAACAATAATTTATTTAACAGCAGCATCAACAAACACAGCTAAAACAGTATTTTTACGAGTTGCTTTGTTATTCGTGAATTTGGATTTATATGTGGATCTATCTGTGAATTTATGTAAGTATATCTTTTTTTGCTTTAGTGAAATCATACGATCCTACTATCTTTTTACTAAATGCTCTCTATTCTGCAAATGCAATTTACACACTTATTACACCGGGAACATGTCTTTTGCAGAACACATGCATTCTTGAAAAAATAACCCAGTTAAGGACTTAATGTTCATGTAAAACATATTTAGTTCAATTATCATATTAATAAAATTTTAAATTTCAAAGCCACTTCTGTCATATCGCATTTAAAAGTATACAAAAGACCAGACGCATTATTCTTTAGCCTCCACAGCATGTAAGTAGAGTGAGGTCACAGGAAGTAAAAAATGTGGATGGTATATCTTATAACAGGAAATCAAAGGATGTGTAAAGTTTTAAGTGTATAATGGACAGCTCATGCTTAAAATTCCGCAATTCTTCGTTTCTATTTAACTTGGACTAAATACCATAATGCATAAACCCCAACAACCCACCTGTATAAATTTATGCCAGAGTGCTGTGAGAGACTGACTATAACTATATTATATGAATTTGGTTTGTGACACTGACGATTGAAAATAATCATCCTTATCACATCTGTGCATTTCAATTAACACTAAAAATTCGTGACAGCAGTCATGGATCTTGCCGCATCATGTTTTATTCAATTCAACAGATTGCAGGCTGCAATTCTATGACGAGAAAATTACAAAGGAAACACAATGCGATGAGTATAATATGGGTTTCCTTACCCTTCTAACTGAAGAGAGATGACTACTTATTTTTTTAAATGTGGTGCACATCACATATTTACACGTAGTGTCATTAACGATACCTTCTTAGTCATGCTACGATCATGAATCATCAAGAACGACATAGATACAAGAGAAAATTTAAGTAGTAGATGATCCCGTGAGGAAAAGTGTGCAATTATTTATTAGAACTTTACTGTCATGTTATCATAACCGATTTCTTGACGCATCAGTAAAAAACTAGCACAAATGCATTTTATTTATCGATTTTTTGTTTGTGCTTATTCATAGTTCCACACTATCCACATTATATATTGACTATACTGCTTTACTAAATGGGGGAAACGAGCGAGTGAGGTGAGGAGGTGGCGATGATATGATATCGCATAAATTAGAATCAAAGTGAAAGTGAAATGTACCAGAAGGCATAAGAGAAGTGTCGCAATAACAATATACTACACAAATACATATAGTCCACACTATGCGGAATGGTATAATATATATAGAACGCAAAATGCAACAGCCTGCGATATATACAAGAAGTCTTTGCTGGATGGTATTAAGCTATAAAGATACGACACAGGGATTAGGGATAGATTTATGAAGCAATCCCGTGGTAGACGCCTGAAACGACCTAAACTTTATCGTCAGAGTGGTTATATATTGCCCTTTTAATTTTATGAGTCATCAATTAGTAGTATGCCTCACGTCTGCATTATAAATGAGAAGCTTAATCATTTGCTCGTTTCTAGATAATTCACGTACGTAAACGTATATTGTGTGGGTACACAACAAACTCCGGCGACTGAACCACTCCGCTAACTGTCTTTACTTATATGTTGACGCCGGAGTTGAAGCTTTGACGCTTTCAGGTTAAATATTCTATTCACACTCGAAGAGAATGGTTATGGATATTCTGTCATGTCGTCATCATTGATTTGAGACCGCAAATATAAGCCGATTTCCCGAAATCAGAGTACCTCAACGTATGACGACAAAAATAAATATAACGGATAAATAACGGGCAAATTCATCGTCGTCAGAACTCAGAACACTCAATTCTATGAAAATTAAGTAATCCGATATTTGAAAGTTCCGGATTCGGAGCATGATCTAATGTCAAATGACGACTGCATCTCGTGAATCGTAGAAAATAATTATGAGAATTTTCCTGCGCACTGTAATCCAATAAGATAGCTTACATCAGTAAAAAATCACAAAACAACATAATTTTTCTTCGAAAAAATAATGGAGGAAATATCATCTGCTCAAATTCATTCATGGAATAGCAATTCCTATTATCATTATAGAACTATTATAGTGTTAGTTACATATATATCTTCATAACCATGTAGGTGTCGATCCCGAAATGAGATCAACAATGTCAAAACATTTCAAGTGGATAAATGACCCACACTATGATCATGTAGTAGTGATGTACAAAATATATTTTGTGTTGTCACTAAACGTGCATGCACACTTCTTCTCATTCCAAGCACCAGTTCAAGGCAGCTAAAATTGATCCGAAAAGAGATTCGGATGTCCTAAAAACTCATTGTTTTTGCTACAAATAACAATGACATGAATGCAATAAGCCTTGTTTAGGTGGCATATTTATGATATTTGATGAGTGATAAAAATGTGAGAGTAAAATTACGCTGGGGAACGCATATACGCATTCAACATTATCAATATTCAGTATGCACAATTTGACAAAAATGCGAACATACGTGTATTCCTGGCTGCCAGACCAAACTGTAAATCATATGCTAAGTTTATTAGATGATCACACACACAGTCTCTGAATCTGAATATCTCTACATACGTACCCAGGTAGACACAGTCGCCTGTTTTCCCCGTATTTGGTTAGGGAAGCTTGGGAAACGTCTGGGAAAGGGAATAATC
>JAQFYG010000799.1:0-24085 GCA_034694325.1 Entomobrya corticalis | reverse complement strand
TAATTGCCGTTGAGTTTTGAGAAATATGATGGAAAATTTCGAAATTTTAAAATTGTTTCCTGCGCTCAAAAATAGCTCCAATCGATAGTACTCATCGAGTTCTACATTTTGATGTAGTTTTTATGTCGAAATTCTAGGGTCAACATTGCTTAACCTTAACCCATAATTTACAAGATTTTATAACGACTTCCTGCTGCAGCCTAATTCTAATTATTTACATAATTATTATATTTTCAGGCGATTACTGGCTTGCAGTCGAAACAAACTAGCAGTGGAGATTTAAAACGACAATCAGAAATTGAACCTGCCGTTGCAATGCTAATGACTTTGATTGCTATCAATGTGTTCCCATTATAATGAATGCAGTACAGACATCCACTATCCAGTATAGATAAAAATCAACGAAAGTGTACTACCGATTCCATATTACATTATTATGAATGATCGCCTTTTATTAATTATTTTAACAATTAAAATTAAAAACAGGAACTACTAACAATTAGCATTTTGCGTAGTCAAGCTTGCTTCTAACCGATTGTAATTGTCAAACAAAGAATTTACTTGCTATTGACTACTAAATACATAATCATCATAAAATTATAAGCTAATTACTCACCCATCACCTCAGTTCAGTCACGTCACCGCAAGTTCTATATTCCTATTATATTATTGAATCCGCCTCTTTAACAATTACCACGAATTATTATTACTAAATTGTACTTTAAAAATATGAAATCAATTTAATCAATTATCTTTCACAATTCAAAAGAAAAAGTCAAGTTCGACATAATCAACCGTTTCCGATAAATTCGACTGTTGAAAGCTCAATATCAAAATGATGAAGATGAAATGAAGGACGAAAAGACAGATGAAAGACAAAACCAAGATGGCGACGAAGAAAACGAAGCGAGAAAGGCATGCAATGTGCAATGCAATATGCAATCCGATAGCCTATGTGCTACGAGGAATTTGATTTGACCCACCAAAAAACCGCCAACAGGGCAGACAGACAGGAAAGGCAAAAAGAAGATCAGAAAAATGAAAATGAATATGTGAGCATGAGCATAATATTATATTTTAGTCGCTATCGCTGCTTGCTTGTCTTTCTATTTATGGGTTTGTTTTGTTTGCATCTTTGCTTTGCATGCTTTAGTTTTTCATCCAGCTTCAGTGACCGCCAACTGATGAGGTTGACTAGGTAACTGACTAGCTATAATAGCGATATTCCATGAAGATTTGACGTTTCACTTTGACTTTTGACTTGATTGAGACTCGAGGACTCGAGACAAAGAAGGCCGGCAGGACAAGACAGATATTATGTACTCGTCGTAACGTGCCATAGTCATAACACAACATAAGCATGGATGAGTGATGAGATGATAGGAAAAAGTAAAGGTAAAAAAGAAAAGACTCGCTTTGTGTTGTCCTTTATCCGTTCACAATTCTGAAATATTCCTGTTCGCAAAAAAAATCGGGTTTCCTGAATCCTCTGGCCTTACTGCTTTGTATGTAAGCTTGCTGTACTTGCATTGTCTTTTGGTACGAAACAACCAAGCGAAACCAAAAGTGCCTCACTGTCTCTTCTCGTCTATTCTTTTAGAGATTTCTCCTATTTGCTTGTAAGTAAATACGCTTGCAATACATTTTCTTCCAATCTGCATCCATTACATTTACATATTATTATCCATCATTCATGCAACAAATGAAATGAACGTCATATGAGTCATGTAGCATACCTTTTACTTTTATTTTACTTCTTGCCTTGACTAACTTTGGGCTTGGGCCTCATTTGATTCACTGCACTGCACTGGCATGAAATCTAACGCGTTTGGATTGGAATTGCAATTACCTAGCCATATAATACTATACAGTTATGCAGATCTTTGTTCTAAATTTTTGTTGTTGAACGCCTATCTTAAATTATTTTATAATCTTATCTAAAGTTTAAACTTAGGCTCTTTTAATGTTGCAACGTTGCAAGCAATACTCCATGTCCATGGCGGAGCTTTATTGGAAATGGGGGATAACTCGATGATTGAAAAATTCCAGTTTTCCCTAATTAGTCATTTATATTTATAGCATAAATTGAACGTTTACCTTCCGTTATTCTGCTTTTATCGATGCAACTATGCGTCCGAAAGACAAATGTAATAAAACGCTGTTTATGATTTTCTACTTTTATCATCTTTACTTATGCTATTGTTTGTTATGCTGTTGCTATACTTGATATTTATATGAAAAATGAAATTTTGAATATTTTTATATCAGGAGGAATGATCACGATGATTTTGCAGCTGTGCATTAAAATCATCACCTGCAAAATTAAATGCGTTTTTAAAGATGGCAATTGCACGGTTGCAGATTGATATTGTGTGCATACCATTTTATTTCGTGGATTAATTTCTAGTTTGAAAAGATTTCATAGAAAACGTTTATGTATGAAGGAAGATGTGGTACTGGTAATATTGCCTATGACAAATATCTGAAAAACATAAGGCCATAAGTCTTTATCACTAATTCCACTCTCTGGTAAAGAGGTGGAAATGATTATGATGTAGAATATAATTGTATGTATGGCAGTGGCAATGATGATAAATAATCTCGGCTTCTAATTCATCAGCTTTCAGTATCTGTTCGTCTCTTCTTCTGTTCATTTCGTTGCTACAGCAGAACAGATTCAAAAATGAGGGCATATTATTTCTCGTTTGCAGTTTTGTCACTGCTAGTTGACGTTTCTTTTGTGCCTTTGGTAAGTTGTGATGATGCGCCAGTCATCGAATTGGTAAATGGTAAGGTGAAAGGTGAAGAAAAAGAGTCTCGGGATGATCGAGACTTTTTTGCATACCGGGGTATTCCATATGCGAAGCCGCCAGTTGGACACTTAAGGTTTGAGGCGCCCCAAAAACCGGATAACTGGACCGGTGTTTGGGACGGGGAAGAGTATGGCAAAAGGTGTATTCAATGGAGTACTTATGAAAAGGAAGTGGATGGGGACGAGAATTGTTTGACAATTAATGTTTTCACCCCAAAGATTGGCGACGGAATTAGCAAAAAACTTCTTCCAGTATTGGTATACATTCATGGAGGTGAATTCATGACAGGGACGTCCGAAATTTACCGAGCTCACTACTTCATGGACAGTGATTGCGTTGCTGTGACCTTTGCATTTCGACTAGGGGCCTTCGGTAATAAATCCATTGTGTGAAAAAGCGACAGTTGACTAATAAGTTTTTTCTATGTAAAAGCATTAATATGAAATTATACTATTATTTCTTTAGGATTTTTAAGCACTGATGACGGACTCGTCAATGGAAATGCTGGGCTGAAGGATCAAGTTTTCGCTCTCCAATGGGTTCAAGAAAACATACGTAAATTTGGTGGTGATCCTAAAAGGGTGACAATTTTTGGCCAAGGTAGTGGCGCTATCTCGGTACACTTTCTAATGATGTCTCCAATGTCCAAAGGGCTATTTAAAAAAGCTATTTCTCAAAGTGGCACCGCTATTCAATATGCATCAATACAAACGCGGCCATTGGAAGCGGCTCAGCGTTTAGCCAGAAAATTGAAATGTGATGAGGTCCTGAATAAAAAGGAGAATTCTACAGGAGAAGTGAAATTGGAGGATGTGTTGAGAAATAATACGATCCTGGTGGACTGTTTAAAATCGGTGAAAGCAAAGAAAATTGCAGAAATTCATGAGGAAGCTTTTGTAAGTTATAGAGAATATGCATAATATTAAAATTACAAGTGCATGTATGCTCTTTCGTACGTTTTATAGTTTTAATTGGGTAATAATTTACAGGGAACACTACGGGATCCTCTTTCATTATTCATCCCCACAATTGAGAAACCTCAAAAGTATTATAATGACACCAATGAGATCCCTTTCTTAACTGAACATCCGTTTTCCATTATGCTTTCCGGTAGACAAAACAATGTCCCATGGATAGTTGGGTTCAACGTCCAAGAAGGATTGAGGACGACTGGAGGTGAGCTACATGCAGCAACATTTGCGCGTGAAAACGATTTATGATAAATACATAACGATAAATTTGCTCATTTTATTTCTAGTTATCCTCAATGACAAACCCCTGATGAGTTTCTTAGAGGACAATTGGGACGATCTTTCTTCGCAACTGTTAAGCTACCCCAGATCCCGAACAGACCTAACAAAGAGGATTAAAAAGTTTTACTTGTCTGGCAAAGATTACGAATTTGCTGATGGAAACAGCACTGGATCACCAACATCCCCAATTCCTCATCACCATCCAATGCCACAAGTTCCACCTCCACCTGCCGCCTTGTCTACTCCTACTAACCTAAGCCACGGCAATAAAGTCAACCTTCCAATTCAAACAACAACCCCGACTACAACTACAACCACCACCACAACTTCACGCTACGCTATTTACGAAGATGATGAGGATCATACCATAAATTTTGAAGAACAATTCAAAAGCTTCACAAATATGTTTACCGACAGATACTTTGTCTGGCCATTGTTTGAGACAATACGCCTCCAAACGGCCTCCTCTCGCATATACGCTTATGAGAATATGTACGAAGGCCAACATACAATGCTAGATGTCTTTACTGGCAAGTCGAAAGAGCCCGCGCCGGCTATGAAGAAAGTGAAGAATTGGTTCAAGACTAACATCCTTGGAAGGAAAGCACCAGTTCCAAAGCACTTGGGTACGCATTCGTTACTGCAGTGGATGCAGCATTTCTATCATGAAAAATTATAGCATCATTCGCTTGCTCTTTCATAGCTTAATTATTTAAGTGAATTAGTCAAGGTCATCTTCATTACTCATTTTGAGCAGGTGTCTGTTTTGGCGACGAACTACCACTCCTGTTCAAGTATCCCGACTTAAAAATTAAGGAGAATACCAAGGACTATCCCGCGTCAAAGGAGTTGGTTAAGCTGTGGGTCCAATTCGCTACTGACGAGTATGTTTAATAATTAATGACAACAACAATATGAAATATTAATCCAATTTAAATCCATTGTTGAAAGTGTTTCACTAGGTCATATTTTTATACTCTTGAATTTTATCTTGCTGATGAATGTTGAATGTAGAACAAAAATGACATACAACAACCACACTTGGACTCCAGTCAACGGTCCAACTCCTGGAGTTTATAATCTAATGCGGTTCCACAACGTTCCAGAACTGTCCGGTATGAAGGAGATGAGCGAGTCCCTGAAAAAAAGGTTGAAATTCTGGACCTCCCTTGAGCATTTGGCCTCGTTCAATCAATAAAATTGCTTCATGAAAACCAAAAACACACGAAACTGAACTAAATTGAGAAAAATTTTCAATAATTTACTATTTTTTCTTCGTTGATGATAAAGGAAATAGTTTTGAGAATATATTATCTCATAACAAAAAATATTCCGTAGTTTACAACATAAATGGAGCTACTTTCTTAAAAACTTTCGTCCTTGTTCTTGTAAGATTATTATGATTAAATTGGCTGCACTTATCAAGTCAGAAGAAAAACAAAATGGAAAGCATGTAGGTACACAATGAAAAATCTCTCATTTAATTTTTTTCAGCTTTGCATGCTTGCATTCTAATTTTCTACTTTCTCATCTCCACTTTATAGTCTCATGCTGCTTTCACGACGCCGCAAAATTGCATACAAACATTTTTAGAGTAATAGGTTTACATCAACCAAAAAAAGAAAGGAAAAGCAATTCATACTTACACTGGTTATGATACAGATATAAATATCACAGAAATCTAATGATAATATAAACCTGCCTAAGTACTACGTTATTTGTAGCATTAGTGTGTATACCTATAATTTGATCTTATCCCAAGGTAGATGATGGGAATAATGCGAGGAAAATATTATATCTTCACTGTTGCTGCTATTATTATCATATTATAATCATGTTGTTGGACTGCTGTAATAAATCCAAAGCTACTGCTACCACCAAAATAAAGTGCCCCTCAAGCATCTCCCTTTTTTACTATCTTCCATCATTTCATTCATTCAAAGTTGCTCGTGTGGCATGGCGTTTCTTCACTATCCTTGTGCTCCTTCAGATAAAAAAATCTCATTTATGAGAGCAACTGTAAAAAAGAACTCTTGCATGTGCCAAAGTCAAGCAAGCTTTGTTGATTTGTTCAGGGCACATGTAAAGTATATTATCTCTGCATAATATATCGCTTGTAATATTATGGATGTTGTGTTGCAGAAGATATAAAATGTATGAAAACGGAGAAGAGAGACAGAGATAGTAGCAATAAAACTGTGCGCGGAGGGAGAGAGGGAAAGTAGGAGAAGGACTGGTTGAAAGTAAAATCCTATTACTTTCACACTATTTATTCCCTTTTACATAAATAAATACAGGGCCAATTGCTATCTTGTTTTGACAAAGTACAAGTTCCCGGTGTCGGTCGAGGTTTTGTATGAAACAACTTTTAAGAAATGGAACAAAACGAACATGGCATTTTAAATTTTTAAATGGAGTTAAAATTGGTGTGTAATGCCCTTACGATAAGCAGCATTTAAACGGTGGAGACTAACTTTAAAAGTGAGATGATTAAAATTTGAACAGATCCCAATCATTTTGAAAATACTCTATTATGCAAGCGGTCATTTGTAAAAAAAGGACTATAATACAGCTTCTAATAAAAATGTAACACATTGTTCTACAATATGCAGGTATGGCAGTTTTAGGTCAATTAGCGTCCACAATATAACATAATTTTCATAGCATTTTTCCATGATTAATACTCTCAATAATTATGTAAATTGCTATCAATTGTTTATAACGGCTACCGACACATAAAATACTTTCCAATTGCAAACTGACTGGCTACAATAATCAACATGCTTCCATGGATACATACATGCATAATTTTCTACTTATATGGCTTACCCATTTTCCATAGCACTATCATTTCCTACTTAACCCAAAATAAGAATAAACGAAGGTAAAAATATCTCACTTTTACGACGAGTCCTTGTACAACGGTTCTTTAAAGATTTTCTTTTTTTTTCTTCTATCTATCCCTCACTACTTATATAACCAGCACAACAACGACAGCACGAAACCAGTGTAAAAAGAAACCCAGTGCAAGTGACTCCACAGCAAATGCTGGAGTGACCGACCATAGCAATTCATTCCATATAGCAAGCAAGCAACTATCAAAGATGATTCAGACGAGGAGGATTGAGGATAAGACTCTCTCCTGCTTTTCCTTTCTGTTAACCGCTTCTGCTCCTGTTCCAAGGAAAATGCTCATCTTGAGCGTTCTTCCTATTTCTTTCAGGAAGCATTAACAATAACCAGTAGCAATAGTCTCTGCTTCAAACTTATTACTAAACTGCTCCCTGCAAATAATGGTATACTTTCGATACAATCACGCTACATTCCCATGCCCGCCTCTGTGTCTTTTTTAAACTCTAAACCCCAGAAAGGAAAATGGAATATCATCATAAGAAACCAGTAATAACATTGAATTGGCTTCTTTTTACCCATGCATGCATGCATTCATGTTGGATATGGCTAGAAAATGTGGCGGTGATGATGATGATGATGAAGCTTTGTCATCCAAGCTAAAGGAGTAAAGCAGCATACATATAGCACACACGACAATGCACAATAACGGCGGAGGAGAGAATATCTCCCCCTTCTCGGCATTCCTCGTTGTCGTCATCAGCAACAGAAGCCTGGCATGAACAGAATGAAAAAGAGAGAGTAAAAACCCAGTCCATGGAAGCCGCAGCCACACACACACACAATAACACACATGCCTACTCTAAGAGAGGCAACAAACCACGCGAAGAGAAAAGAATAAAAGCTCTAAGCTTTCTCCATTGCATTCCCTATACACCGTCTTCTCCATTAATGTAAATGCATATGCATATCAACATAAATATATTATGCTCTGCCTACCTACTATCATCAGTATGTATTTTAAACGTTGAACCTAGTACCTACATCTTATCAATATATAGGTATTCATCCCGGTCTTAAAACATTTTCCCGTTTTGTTGGTCTTGTTTTTATTTCATACTTTTTCATAGGAATAATAATAGTGGAAATTCCATAGGTAGTCCTGCTCATTGACAATAGTAGACAATGATAACAGAAAGGAAGAGCCTCTTTTGAATGCTTTCTTTTTGACATACAATTTTTGCTATCGTTGTGACTGTTAATACACATAAAACTACAGGACACTATATATCTAATGTTCCCCCCACACACATCCTTCAGATTACTCATCCCATGACGACAAGATTTTTATTAACCATCTTCACCCCCCTTCAAAAAATATTTCTGCTTTACCTATGAGAAGGGAAAATATATAATCCCGGAAAATAGACATTATTACACAATCGTGCATTTTACCGTTGTCACTTTCAGTGTAAGTGTATCGTTATTTCTTCCTTTCTCCTTCCTCCCTTCCCCCAAAAAAGTAATAAAAATTTCATCAAATATTCCATTCAAGTTGGGAACACTAAAGCACATCAGAAATATGATACTTGTGGAAATGTTTGAAAATGTTTAATGCTCTTTTCTGAAGAAAAAAATGAATACTTATTTGGAGGAAAAGGGATGACGATAAAGTTGGTGTTTTTGGTGCTTTCTGATAGCTTTTTTTACTGTTGGCCAAGAAATCCTTCTTTACTCAAGTTGCATCGAGGCAGCAGAGTTGTTAAAGTGAATTCACAAGAATAGTATTATAAGACTGCAGCGTACGGCATGCACGCAGAAAATGCACGCGAGCATCTGCTAAATGCTAATGTAATGAAAATGTGTGCCGGAGTGGTGTATAAGTAGTTGATGTTGTATAAGTAAGTAAGTAACTCGCTAAAAACTTCATGGCTTTTTTGGTAATAATAATAGGGTAATATGAGTAGCTAGGTGGATAGGTAAGTATCTACATGATGATTCCAGGCATGCATGCAAAAAGAAAAAGGAAGCAGTGAGCTGTGAGCTTCCTTTCTGTGCTAAATACTATGAGAATAAATAAAAATAGTGGGAGAAAGAGATACGGACCGTGTACACGAGTGCCTGGCTTTCATCCGTCTTCTGAGAAGAGTTTTGTCCTCAACTACTAGGAAAATTGGGAAAGAATAAAAGCTTTTCCGCTGAGAAACGTTCGTCTTTGAATTGAATGCTAACGAAATATATCAAAGTAGCCGGAAATTCAAACTCTCTTTCTACCAAACCCTGTAACTAAATTTACTGTTCTATAAATTCTTACGGGGCAATATGAGCCATCTATTTTATTTATTTTGATATATATAGTCAAATATTTGCATATGATAATCCCTTTTTAAGTTACCTTCTTAAAAAAGTTGTGAAGTGTTGACAGTCAGATTTACTTTTCACTTAATAGTATTCTTAAAAAACTTCTGTTAATTTCTTAAGAAGATTCAAACACAGAGTGAGCAAGTAAGTCCAACATAGAAAGCAAACTACTCTGCTGCTTCCCCATGTTTTCCCTTCAACTTTTCCCAAAACTCTTACTTTCCAAACTTCATATTCCTCGGCAATGGAATACCTTCTTGTCTTGTAGAAAGTGACGCGGCGGCGGCGGTGTGTGTGCAGTGGTGGATGGATACATGCATGCATGCCTGCATTCATCTCACTTCTCTTCCTACTCAGCTCTTTCATTCCAGCCATGTAGAAGACCTACAATGACTACTACTACCATTAGTACTACAGCCACCACCACCACCACTGCTTTAACACAAGAAGACAAGGTCTTTCATTTCCTTTCCTCGCAACAACATGAAAACGAGCTAGGAGCTGCTCTGTTAGAAAACGCTATTTTGAACGCTTTCCTCTGTATTTATTGCTCCTTGCTCTACTAACTAGCCAAGCCAAAAGCAAAACTCTCAGCCAGTTCAACTTTCTCCCCTTGCATTTTACACGTCTACACATACCAGATACGGAAAAGATATAAGACACGAAGAGAAATTTTTCCCTCTACTCTTTTCACATTGCACTCTTCAGTGTTTTCTTGTAGTAACTCACTGCTCTCACCTGCAACAACCAAGCCAACTATGCTCCCAATACTACTACGAGCACAGTAAAAGTGCTGATCGTATCACTAGAGTTCTAGTCTCTGAACCCAAGAAAAAGAGAACGACATGTCGTAGTATAAGCGCACATTGATGGATGTACTAAAAAAGAAGACAAGAAAGTAGCAGTGCTTCCATTCAAAATCAGTCAGTCAGTGTGTGCGGTGGTGAGCCCGTCGTTGTTCTTACCGTTGCTATTGTTGTTGAGTGAGCGAGCAGTGCCAAGAAGAGTACCTAACTACCTTAGAACTTTATTTTTAGTAGGTAATGATATCATACGTTTACTCGAACAGCAGATGTAGCTACCTATTTGTACGTACACACATAAGTAAGCACTCTGGCAGCAGTAAATCCTAACCAAATAAAAAGATTTTCACCGTACAAATACACACACGCCAAGCAATTTAGCAGCAAAACCGTACAAAAACAAACTTTTTTAAATACAGTTTCCATCCGTGCATTATCATTCCTCTGCTTTTACAGAAAAGAGAAAGCACAGTCAGTCAGCCAGCCAGACCGTTTTTTGCTGATGTTGTTGTTGTAGTCGTGGTGTACGGTGGTGGAGGTTCATGTTTATTTTCTTCCAGACTGACGATCAGGTGAAAAAAGAGGAATACACAAATCCTCATTGAAAATGTGGCAAAAAAGTGAAAGTGTGTGCAAGTGAGTGGGCGAGAGTGGAGTTGTTTTGATTGTACGGTGGTTGGTTGTCTACACATCATTTTTGAATGAAACGCTTGTGCTTATGAAAATAACAATAATTAGATACTTTGCCAAACTTTAATGTGATCCTCCCGGAAAAAATAAGAGAGAAAAATGAATAGGGAATTCGTTGTTTGATGACATGATACCAATTGTCGTAGGTTGTTGCTGCTTTTGAAATGCTTGTATCATGACAACTGTGTGACAAGTTGCATAAATTCACTTTTACCACGAAAAATAAACTAACTAAATTACTGTTATTATTGTTGTTGTTATCATGAACATGAGACTGCGTTTGTCGTAATGTTGTGTCTGCATGTGACTGTTGGAAGCAAACGAAGCGGAAACATTGTGATATTGGATCCGTTAAAGATTTTGCATAATAATAATATTCTTTTATTTAGCAACATTATTTGTTGGTCCACACATAACATGTAGTAGTCAAGTCACGCTGTATATTGTCACTGAAAGAAAGAGAAAGTAATCGTATATTTTACTGCTTAACTTGAGAGGAAAAAATGAATTCTCCAACAAAAAGGAGAGGAGAGTTAAGAAGCCAACTTACTTGGATATTGTTACAGTAACTTTATCCATTCTTTCTTTTCCCTTTCTTTCCTGTCCTCATTATAATCTGCAGGAAAATTGTCATTGTCATCATCAGCTTCATCGGAGACCGTCACTTACAGAAAGTATATCACATCAGCAACAAAACATCTCTCATGAAATGAAGGAGGCACAATGGGAAAAACTTTGCTAAAGAATTTGAATTGCAAATTTTATCATGAGCATCATCAACAAGCAGAATAACTTGCTCTTTATATATTCAGACGCCGGGGCAGTGACTACTTTATCAAGTACAGAGACAAAGACTCATTTACTTCGGCCTCTTGCCAACTTGTTATTATTTCACCCTAACAAAATGACACAAAGTTTAAAATAATTTAAAGAAAAGTAAAAAAGAAACAAGTTACTTTCATCGACAGACAAAGAAAAGGAAAAAGAAAATCGTCAAGTCAATTTTGCAACTATCAAGGAAAAAAAATTCTGAATTGGCTATAAAAAACTTTGAAATTTTGATTTTCTTGTTTGTTGTCAAAGAGAAAGTTTAAACTTGTTAATTCTCAAAGGAAAAAAGATTATATATTTCATGAAGGAAAAAAACAGCAAACAACAGGAGTGTATTGAGTATAGAGGGCTGGAGGAATAAGAGCGTATCATAATTTGATTATGATTTTCTTCTATCCATCCAGCACAGAATAACGCATGCTGTCATAAGAACACTGTTTCGTACTCTTCCAACTATTTGAGCAGAAGCTCACAAAATAATGATGAAGACACAAGACAAAATGAAAAATTCAGTTGGTGTACAGCTGCCTTCGTGTTGTCATGAAACGGTTGTGAGTTACCTTCCGTCAGCAAAACACCTGAGACACGACAAAAACGAGAAGAAATGAAGAGTGGCTTTCCATGTACTTTCCCTTTGCCATTTTGTGCACTCTAATCAGCCATTCTCCCCGACCATTATTATTGTTATTAAATAATCATTGCCAAAAATGTTAAAATGCCAATGCCCAGACAAACAGCAGATGGCTTGTGAATGAGTACCATAAATAAGTAATATGTGATATCAGATGGATTCTCAGGTCGTTCTCTAAGTAAACCGTTATGAATACCTTTCTACTGCCAGCTGCCGCGTCAAAAATATTCATATCATTATTGAAGATAACACACCGATAGA
Source organism: Entomobrya corticalis (assembly GCA_034694325.1). Lineage (NCBI taxonomy): Eukaryota > Metazoa > Arthropoda > Collembola > Entomobryomorpha > Entomobryidae > Entomobrya > Entomobrya corticalis. Next base: position 11,592 of record JAQFYG010000799.1, on the reverse strand, counting down.
GTGTCTACAACCGCACCTCTTACACATACAAGGTTCCTCCACATCATCACAGCACTAAAGAACTAAAGATTCTCTCTTTGCTGCACAAACCAACACAATATTTTGCACCACTGCCAGTCCATTTTACAGTGAAAAATAACAAGTCAACTGCGTACAACATTAATCTTGGAATGATTTACTAATAATGCCCGACTTCATCTTCAACAATTAACATCATCACTCACCGTCATTCCCTTGTCACTTTCCAATCGGAGATGTGTACACACGCAACGTGAAACCGCAACCCAGAAACGCAGCACTAAAATATACATTTACAATACTTTTCACCAACCGTAACGTAACCGACAACAAAAAAGGCAACAAAGCACCTCAACCAGACCAAAACATGCCAGCTGACTTGACTGAACTGCTAAGAAAGAAAATTGTTTGACCTTGTCCATTTTAAATAACTGAACACAACAACACGAGTATCCCCATTTGATAATTGTTCATTCGTTCCACGTATACCGCGTAATATTTTTTCTTGAAGAGAAAACGAAGAATCCCATCAGAATATCGAATTCAATTGCACCTCAATAAAACCAACATGTCTCTAGACGATCCATTCATCGTCGTCAAAGAGTAAGTCTAACAACGAATGCACACACAAAAATGATCATCAATTTCATTTTCATTCCATCTCGACATACGTAAATATCCATCCATCCACCCATAATGATGAATTGATGAATATTCATTAGTAAGCTCGCATGATGGAGAATACAGGAATAAGCATAATCATACTGCACTTTCTCTCAGCATCTACATACAAGCAATCAGCTTTGATTGGTTTTAGCCACGACTACGACACGGCACGCGAGAGAGAGGAAACACTATAAAAGTTGATGTACTGCGTACTCTATGTTTGGGGTTTACTTTACTCATGATATAGCTCTTGTAAACATAAATCATTTTCAATTTACTCAGGGAAAACGCAGTACAAATAATCTATACTATGTCATGCTACATCAGCAACTATTATTAGAGAACAGAAAGGCGATTTATTTGGGAAATCGGAAGGGCTAGCAATCAGGCATTTTTTGTATCCTTTTGCTTTCTGCAACTTATTCATTTGCCAACAACTACTAACATATTTATACATGTTTTATGGTTATGCTCGTATTTTTTTCATTTCTAATGGTAATCAATACATCAAGTCGTCACTAATGAAAAGTAACTCGTGCCTTTTTATCATCATCGAATCGTGATGCATGCTTTCTTTTACTTTTCTTTCATCTTTGTTTGAGCGGAAAGTAGGAAGCTAGTCATAGTCACACACATGCAGCGAAAAAAAAAAAAGTTTTCCTGCGACTCGCTTTTCACTGGATTTCCTACCGTTGAAAACACATGGGAATGCAGAGGAGATATATGGAAGAAAGTTGGTTTCTGTGTGCATTAGACAAGTGATCACACGCCAGGCGAGAAAAAAAAGTTTCTCACGGTTGAAAAAAATGACGACTGGTGCGACTTTGAACAGGTTCATCAAGAGTAGTGCTTTAGCTGGCATTGGCTCCACTACTATTATTAGTGCTTTCCAGTAATCTAATTCTCCTGCTCTGGAAAATGGTACGTTGGTCATGCCATGGTGATGCTGATCGTGACGATGGTGGGGTAGTGGTGAATAAGGCGTCAGAGTAAATTATGATGACTAAGCTTTACTGATCGAAACTTGGATTGGTTGTAGGAATGAGGTAGACGGAGAAGTCGAAATGGAAGTATTGCTCTGTTTTGCCGTACTGCTACTGCGACTGCTAACTGACAAAAACACACATTATTTTTGTCCTCTTGGAAAGGAAACGGAGAGCGAGAGCCATTTATTTATATTATTATTATATTGGAAAAGGGGGAAAGCAATTTGGTATGCTGGACGGTATCCCACCGCTATCATCATCGTCGACATAGCTTGAGTATTCAAACCGACCATGGACTCGCTATAGTGGCGACAGGATCAAATTTAAACAACGAAATGGTTGAGGTTGGGGTATGTCTTGGCAGATGTGCTTTATTGAAGAAACTACTTTTCAGGGATTTTTCATCTTATTTTCCTTGTCTTTACATTGAGTAAATAGAAGGAGAAAGCATTTATGGATGGCTTTATAGCAGACAACTCTGGCGGCGGTGGGTTAGCTCCTGTCGTCTATAATTCGTATTCTTGTCCTAAACGTGAACTAACGGCCATCATTGATTGTAATGTAAAACATATTGGATTTGACGAGTGGAACCAGCTCTCTCGACTGTACGCGCTTTTAATGTATCTCCACCAATTCTTATCGCATTTGATTTCCTTCTTCCTATTTCAATAGAAGCCTAAATACTTTAGTACTTTTTAGTATAGTATTTTTCAAATTTTGTACAGATTTGCAAATCTTTTCTGATTTCCACTAGGATAGTTCCAATGATTTTTGTAACGAAGGATATTCCAAAGTCTTGATTTTACAAAAAAAGAATTGCCAAGCAACCTTTTCATCAGATTAAAATGAGCACTTTCTTCAATATCAAAGTCTGTAACTCGACTTTTCTGGTCTGACTTGCCCTAGTTTCCGTTTCGGTTAAAAGCCTATCAGCTCTTTAGTACTGTCTTGCTCTTAGTAATAGTTATAAAAGAACGAATAAGGACATTTCTATAAATTTCTACTCAAGTACTTTTTTGTTTCGTATTCTTTTTTCTTGTTTTTTTTCTTTCTGATCGCAAGATGAGAGTGACTCTTTGATCGATGGCTTTTCTGTTGGTGGTTGTGTGGAAGTTAAAGGAACGGATAAAAGCAGTAAAAAGCTCATGCATGCTCTCATCCAGCAATTTACTTACAGTTCTGCCTTGAACGAACGTCACTGAAAATCATGCTGACGATAATGGCGATGGAAAAGCGTACAGTCCTCATTCGCCTTGAAACGGCTAAGCTGTTGTGCATTGAATCGATTTAGCGTCAGTCCTGGTGGTGGTGATCATCATTTTATGTTGCTAAAATGGAATGGCGTTCGTATGTATTCATGGCATCAGTGACGATCATCATCATCATATCAGGATCGTGATCATGTACATGGTATATTGACGATGATGATGATAAAAACATTTACAATGGGAGCGGAGAGGGATGGATGTGTTCTCCAGTCGCATTCACTTTTAAACCTAGCCACTAGTCTGTTGACGATGATGAAGAATGCTGTTGTGATGTGACTTGACTGCGACGATGCTCTCGATCCTAAAGAAAATGATCATCATCATGAGCAGTATCCCAAACAAAATGACCACATTAATGGTTGCTTTGGAATAAACAAAAAATGATGGGAATGCGACATGTTTTGGGAAGAAAGACGATCGCTTATTGAGGTCAGAATAAAGACCGTTATACCTGCCACATTTACTTGTAAACGGAGAGTAGGGATGTTGCGTACACTTCCGCACATTAGTCATATTATGTGACCATGTCATTTTAGAGCTTTTTATTAATGGGCTTCTTTAGTTTCATACCACGGCGGTCCCTGTAAAACGGATAAAAAAGAAGAACGGATACACGGCAAAACGAGAGAAAAAAAGTGGTAGAGCGTGAACACAGAACACAGTATTGTTGAGTAATCTTTTCCACCTACGCTACGGTTCTGTTTTTGTATCAGAGTCGATTTACGACACTGAAAGAAAAAACAAAGCAATTTTTTAGATGTCACCGATAAAATATGCGTTCTGTTTGGATAAATTTGCAGCTGGTCCCGGTTGTAATTCAATGTGTTCTTTTACGCGATAGCCCATAGAATAGGATGGCTTATGGTTTTTTATTAAATTTAGTGATTTTGTTTCTAAAGAGGCGGGTTAGGATGATAAGGGAACATTCATGAGATTTGTGGTAACAGTTACATTGGAAATTTATTTGTGTTATTTATTGAATCAGATTTAAGTGGTTCTACATTACTGATGAACGTTTTTCTCCTTAGATGATGAAGGAAACTGAGCATCCTATCGTTGGTTTAGCTGGCAGGAGATAAATGGGGATAATTTAAGAAAATGTCTAGGCATAAAATGGTTTTCACGTGTCTGTACAAGATTCTTTTTCAATCAGAAAAAAACAATAATGGGATGGATAATTTTCATATTGCAGTACGGTCACACAAACCTCACATGCTCGAATTGGTAAAAGAATACTTTCAATTGGTTCCTAAATTTCTACTTTTTCTTTTCATTCATAGTGAAGTGTGCAAGGCACTGGGGAGGACGCGAGAGCTATTTCAACACTGGTCCGAAAATTGCCAAGGTTCGAACGAAGTTTCCGAGTGGGTGGCTTCACAACTCCGAAATGGGCTTCGAAGTTTGGAGTGGGACCTGGACGATCTCGAGGCCACTCTTGCCATTGCCAAAAGACAGGGGCTGAGAGACAACAAGGAAATCTCCTCCAGACTCAACTTCATTATCAAGACTCGTCAAGAGATTCAAGTAAGTACAGAGAGCTCTCCCTAAAATTAACCTCTTAAATTCGAAATTCCTTTCCTGTTCCTTCTTAACGTGGCACAAAACACAGTTACGTTCCCTTAGTGACTTTTCCAGTCTCAAAACCTCTCCCCAATTCAATAATTAAATTGAAAATGTCTACAGCAATCATGATGAAAGCTTAAAGCTTTAGCATGAGTTTATAATGTATGAGTGCTACTCTTCGCAGCAATTTCATGTTCCAATTATATTATTGCGCCATCATCGTCGCCACTTGTACAACTCACAAGAGCTGTATCAAAACTTGAACAGTTCCCTTCATAATCGACATTCCAGACTGTAGTTGTTGTTCAAGTTGAGCTTTCAGCGTTCCCGTAATAAAACTCATCTCCTTTTCCTAGAGCAGGATTTAAATCTTTAAAAGGGAAAGATTACAGGAAAGTGGTGAATATTATAAATGAATGCTGGCGGCATAGTGGTATTTTATATTTTGTTCTCTTCCTAATACTCACTCACTGTCTGGCTCCCTCAAGAAGATTACTGGAAATGAGAGGGAAACATGGACGCTGAATGGGAAAAGAGAAAGCAAAGAAGTGTTTTAAAAGGCTCATTAAGCTCTAGCTTCGAGTTTTTCTGCCACTTATTTCGTAATCTCCTCCTCGCTTCTATTGCTGCTTCTGTTTATGTATTGCTGTTGGTGATGATAAAGACGACCAAGATTTCCCATCTCGCCTGAGAGATTTTAACAAACCTTGTACAGCTCCTGGAATCATTACCGTCAACAATCTTGGTCGCATCATATCCATGTTGTGTGTGAGTGGAACATATACCATAATGAATTGAGTTTCTTCGCATTCATCATTATCTTTACAAAATCCCTCTCTGGAAATCACTTTCCTGTTTTTACAGAGTTCCCAGTACTTGTTTGCAGAAAAACTATTCTGAGTTTAAGGCACGACTGTTCCTGGATGTTGGTAGATAGTTGCTACGGTTATGACTAGGAAGATTACCTATGATGAATAATGCACCAAAGTAGTTTTTACCTCCTTTTTAATTCATCCACATTACGTGACCATTTTCTATGTTTACAGTGTATACATAAATACACCACTAAAACTCCACCTCATTTGCTACTTTTATCCATACATATTACATTTTAAAAGACCATCGACCCAAAAACAAAACAGAAAATTAACAACATTTTTATCTCCTGTATTTTCGGCTTTCCTTCTGAGAGTACAGCTTATGTAAATTATTTATGCAAAACACCAAAACAGCAAATTACGTACTTGCTAAGCTTATTGGTCGCCATAAACATGTCGCCCTATGACCTATTCTGAAAGTTGTTTCATTTCCCTATAGAAATAGAAGGAATATCAAGTATACCATGTATACCGATGATTTATTTTCATCGATCATTTTAATCAAAACAGTTTGTGTGTTCTTGAAACATGTATTAAGCTAGCAGACTGACAGATGACAGATACGTTAATTATTATTCCAAGAAAGTATTATCTTCTTTGATCCATTTTAGGTATCTTTGTATCTACAAAAACTCAATTTATGTCGGCTTAAGTAGTTTCTGTCATGCTCCATTTTCATCTCCCTTTCATAAATTTTGCCAACTTTAATCTAAAACATAACATGCTATAAGTATAAAATTATATTATTTCTACTTCTTCATGGTACCGCTTGATCCCCAAAAATAAAAAATCCAGTCCGAGTCAAGGTTGACACGCTTGCCTTTTTTCTCTTTCTTTTTCTTTCAAGTTAATATACTCAATTAAATGTATTATAAATAAATAAATGGATGAAGAGTGCCACAAAAAGCTGGTGCCGCCCGTGCATGCTGTTGTGAGTCATGCCGCATGCTGCTTTCTCTTTTTTACCCGTTTTTTCTTCTTCATACAGTTTTTTATTACTACACTATTATTATGTATTTCACAAGCACAGAAGCATAACGTTATAAACGGGATGGCAGGAATTGTATGTAACTTTCACTACACAAAGAAATCTCAGCTAAAAGCATATTTGTATGGTTTGCTTTTACTTTTTTGTAGCGGATTCGACCTACTTACATAAAAATATAACGTATGTACACTAATAATAATATGAAAGCATCAGCTCTGGGGAAAGTGCCTACGTTTACAAAGTGCTACATAAGCAGATGCGGGAAGAAGAAAGCTACACACGAACAAGCGTACCATCATCATATTAGCCTATTTATGATAATAATATGAGCTCACTGCTGAGCTGGCGAAAAATATTGTTTATTTCTATTCATACAATGTAAGTAGCTCTAGAGCTCCACCATTCTACAAGAAGCAGAATAAATTGATTTCTACCTTTGGCTTTTTCTCTTTCCCTCTCCTCCGAGGAAAGAAGTAATCGTATTAATAAAAAATTAATAGAATTACAAGGAATTATATTGGAATATAATACTGGATAGATACACATTGTATTATTTTGGATGTTTCCTTACTCTGTCGAGTGCTTTTTTCTGTTTCTCCTTTCATTTTCTTTGCGGATGTCTCACAGTCTCACAAGCACAAGCTCTAAATTTCTGCTTGGGCGTTTTTTCTTAGTTTTTTGTTCGTTCTCTCTCATGGTACACATGTTAGCTTCACATGCCATGTAGATGTTTTTCTGATGGGTTGAATGAACCAACTAGCATCAAAATCATTATCATTTCTATGACATTATTACTATTACTATTGTTATTATAATGATATGAAAGTGGGAATGATGATGATGTAATGGGAAGCCAATAATATATTCGCCAATGGACGCAATTCGCAATTCTCAGCATATGGAGGCGTAGCAACATAACAGACGTAACATTCTAGGTAACAACATGACTGATGTAAAGACGCAGAAACAACAACACCTATAAACGTGTACTCATCTTGTTTTAATTAATTCATCCAGTCAGTCAGTCAATTCGTTCCCTGAAGGATTACGATGCCACAAGCGTCCTGACGGCACTGCCAATCCAATTACTGTTGACATGCATGTATTCATTATATCACACCGAATCTGTGGGAAAATGGGGGGAAATTATGATCAACATATAGATAGAGAATGGGATAGGGTAAAAAATGAGTGCTTGAATGAAAACGAAAAAAGAACACATATTCGATTCAATATAAAATATTTTTATAGCTGTGAATAAGTGATTCGTTTAAGAAGCACCTGACATGACGTAAAACCGCGTCTACACAGGGTGCATGAAGACATCATTCATTTTTTTTCTTCGTTCCAACATCACATCTACATTTTTATGGATGTCGGATGTCGACAGTCGTCTTATTCTTGTGAGTAAGCGTTTTATATAAGCACCAGAGAGTGAAACTGAAGGGAAGCGGAATGTTCCATCAGTTTCACTCGCCTTCCTTCACATCCACAAAAAGTTTTTAAAAACTCGATCCATATTCCAATCCAAATACAGAAACCTAAAACATATCATGGGTGAAAATAGAAGGAAAAGTTTTTGGTTTGCTTTCTAGTAAAAATGAAAAAGACATGTAACTTTTTGCAATAAAACGTCAAAAAATATGGACGGACGCGTCAAGTAAAATGCTCAAAAGTGTTCCTTGGCGGATTAAATAAAATCAAAGGCGATGATGCGAATACATGCGTCTATAACATTGCTATAGAACAGTTATTATACTGTATTGTAAACCTCGTTCACGTCGTAATATAGTATATATTCCATAAAATATATTCGAAACTTGTTCTATATCATTATCTTTCGTATCCTTAAAAATCTTCATCCTACATTTTTCACAGGAAGAGGGGAAGGAAATATTACGACTCGCTTTATGAATTATTAGGTAATGCCATAATGACGATGATTATGATGATGGAACAGTGGTTTTGGAAACATTATGCTATCACAAAGAGAAATTACAGTGAGTGATGTAAACCAGGGCATGTATCATAGATTTTAATAAAGACAATAGCATTGAGAAACCTGAGATACGAAGAATGCGAGACTTATAACAAGTAAGTAAAATTTCACTTGGGGTATTGTGTGGATATTCAAAAGCATCAAACCCTGCTACCTTGTGTTTGTACCAGTTTTGTGAATTCTCAGAGTGAAACAGGAACATGTTGAAAATTCCTTTTAGGTGTTGATGCAACCACTATTTTCAACTTCACACACTTACCATAACTTTAAACTCAATAACAATAAAAGGAGAATAGCATCCGGAACCAAAAGTGGAAATTGAAAAATTGAAAGATGTGCATTTCATTCGAAAAGGTCGAATAGAGGAGAAAAAGAGATAAAATATGTATAGATTACTCATGTTTATGTGAAGTTGGGTAAAAGTAGAGCACGGCACAGGAAAAGATAAAGTAGGACTGAAAACATTTAGTGCATTTGAAAATCGGGGATGGAAATTCTCCTATAAATTGTGTACCTATAAATGTAACAGAGTCAGTGAAAGTCTTAAAAATGGATTGATCGTGGCGATGAAATCATATAAATAGTAGGGAGAAAAGGAAAAGATAAATTACAGAGAAGAAAAAAGTGCAAGGAAGGTAAGAAAGCAAAAAATGTGTAAATTGTCGGATAATAAATTTGAAGGAAAAGCTCCTTCCAACTAAGCTTTACAACAGTTTGTAACATTTCCATTACATCCAAACTGGTCAGTCGGCCTTACTAAATATATATACATGCATATATATTTTCCTGTAAAAACAGAAGGCAAGGTCGACCGGATGGGGTGAGGTTCGGTGTGGTTTGGGGCTTAATATAGACAAGCATATAGCTACTCAGCAGGAGAGAAACAAAATAACCGATGAAATGGAAAAGGGGAAGGTGATAGAAAGTCGATTTATTATTATTACCGTAGTAGTAACACTTTTCTCCTGTTTTCTTTTCTTTTTCTCCTCAAAACAAACTTTCAGTTTTTTCTTGAGAAAAGAGAAAGAGGAAATAAAAAGCAAGTAGTAATGAAAACTGAAAAAGTAAAGTTTCGTTATTTCTCTTTTCAGGTTAAAAGATACTTTGATACTATGGTCCATTTTATTAGTGCATGCCTGAAACACTGCTGCAAGTGTTGCGCCTTTCTGCTAAAAAAATGGTGCAAATAAGAAAAAAGCAGAAAAAATGAAGAGAAAGGGCGGATTTTTATGGCATTTTCATCACCTGGACTGATAGTGTTGAGTTGATGAGAAGGACGATCATCATCATTATCACCATCACCCCTATACCGTATCGTCAAACTTGGTTAGCATGATAACAGGGTAGCATGCTCTCTGCTCCCTGGGCGGCCTCCTTGCTTCTTATGTACGTACTTTCTTTCTCAATCCCGATCCACCAGCTAAATGGACAACTATTATAATCGACGTGAATAAGTGACTGAGAAAATAAATAAGCTCTTACTTGTCCACTGAACCTAGCGGTTTCCACGACTCTCGTGGCCATACTGCACACAACTAACAATAGCTCGTATAATTTACTGTAGTTTGGTTATACGACATGATACTCTTTTCACTCTTTTGTTGTGTCTAGTCCCAGTCATTATTCACTTAACTATAATATCGTCGTCTTTGTGCTGACGGGGCAATATAAAACAAGTTTTATATATAGCTTTTGTGAATTACTGCTGTCCATTGTTACAGTATGGCAGATAAGCCGAACAAACATTTGACTTTTTCCTCTTTTCCATGCGTCATTTTTACAAATATTTTTGCTTGCCCGGAGTTGTTCGAATAACCACCCAACTATCAACATTAACGAATAAGCATATAATTCGTTTAACTTTGCTCAATTTTACAACAACGGAAATTACATAAAAAGTATATAACTACCACCTACACAACGGACCCTATAAATAAATAAATTATACATCCCTACACCTAAACTTTTATACCAGTTTAGTATCATCAAATTGTGGGTGTTATTGTCGGGCCATGATGAATAATTGCATGATTTCCTGAATTTAATTAAACAGAACCAACTCACTGTCAATATACTTACTAGTTACGTATTATCCTTTTGTACATATTTTCCAGATGGTTCAACAACTTCATTTTATCCAAACGTTTTTTTGTCTTTTAACTTCATATTATGTTGCCGTTAGGTCAGTTCGTTGTTGCTATCCAGTCGTGCAAACTAACTTGCCGTAAAAATGAAAGGGCAGTTGAGCGAACGTGAGTGAGAGTTTAACGAGAGAGAAAATGGAGCCAGAACTAGCAACATCATCCAGTGTTTCCCCTTAGCAATCAAAATCAAGTAATCAAGCAATATTCCTCCTAAATATAATAATGTATAGTTAGTAGCGTATTTCACGCTACATACATAGTTACAGAGACTGATGATCTCGTAGTCATCCCTTTACTCAAACATGCACAACAATGTACATCACGTTTTATTCAAGGAATTATAATACTTACAGCGCACCACCACCATGACATGTTACGCTCCTTTCAATTTCACTGAACTTGCACTTTTTCTTCTTCCTTTTACATTTTTGCACACCCAACAAAATTTCCCAATCGTAGCATTTCCTTTTTTTCAGACAACTCTCAATCCAGAGCATGCATAATATATCATTCCATTCCCTGCTAGCACACATTTCTGAGAAAAGCGGGTACGTAATGTAGTAGTATGCATGCATCACTCCCGATCACGACAACATACATACCAACTAGTTTAAGCAGTAGTCTACTTTCTGTGTCCAGCCACTTATTTCCCATTTCAAACGTCATGGTAATTACATCTTAGACCATACACATAGAATACATTTACCGGAATGAATGCGATAAAAATCATTTCTCGCGAATTTTACGAGATGAAAGGGAAAAAAGAAGAAGATGGTTCAGCGGGTTCCATAATAATATACATAGGCTTTTGCTTTGACCATATTACACACTTGAGTTCAAACATATACAACTCAAGCTCAATGAAATGAAAAGGGATTTTCTGGAAAATCGTTGTCATAAAAAATAAAAGTACTGCTATTATTAATAATATACATTTTTGGTGTATCTTTATTCTGTCGTAAAGAGTCTAACAAGACATATGCATGACTGCAACAACAAAATAAATATGTAAACATATGAACCTATGTACCAAAGAAATCTATCATAAACGGGGGAAAATGAGGTCATATTATCATGAAACT
>JAQFYG010000798.1:0-24093 GCA_034694325.1 Entomobrya corticalis | reverse complement strand
GGGAGAAGAGCAGCTAAAGTTAACTGGTGTTGACTGTGCAACCTCCATGAATTGCAAGACAAATTTTTCATGTTTAAATCAATTTAATAAAACAGTATGTTCGATTTTTCATGTATTAAATGGTTATTTCCAAGTCAAAGCAAGACGCAATGTAGAGAATCGCAAATAACAAGAATAAACAACTTGGTAATATGGATTACATCAATTAGATCAGTTAAAGTTTTTGTGGTAATTTAGAATCAGGATGGGAAACAACAGCATGACTTCTTTCATGCTTTCCACGTAACTGTGCATTGAAAGACAATCTAATCCTTCCAGTTTACGAAAGACATGTTGTTAACAACTAACTGAAGAGGGCAATTCAGTTAGATAGTCAGTATGTGTAGTAGTAAGATGCATATTCCTTTGCTCATTTGTGTATCAGCTCCAAATCCCACGGACAGACGTGTTGTCAGGATCTGCAATTTTTTGTTACGTTATAGCACTGAGTTGCTCATTCCACAAAAACAATTTTCATTCAACCACACAAATGACTGCCGGGTTCCATTCCAGCATGAATAAATGATATATATGTATGATGCTGTGATAATAATATGGGGAACAATTTTGTTTCCCGTCTTGGAATTCCGTTCCATAAAAACGTTAAAATATTGTTTAAAATTGGAATTAAGAAAACAAGTAATACTGCGTGTCTACGAAAGAATACAGTTTGTTCACATAAAATAATAATAAATGAACAATTAAATGCATGTTTGTTGCAACAACGGACTTAGGAAGTCGTTTGTGGCTTGAACACAACACGCTATAGACTCTCTAGTAGTCTCGTTGTGCACATAATCTATGAAATCTAGGTAGTTTGGGAAGCATGTCGGCAAATCCCGATAATCATCATCATGTAATATGAGGATAATCATCAATCATCCCTACTCTACATGGAAATTCATATTTTTTGTAGAAATTTAGTGCTGGGTAAATTGTAAAGTTACGTGATTCTTGGTAACTTTCATTCAAGTGCTTCATAAGTTCATACCATATTTGACGCAGTTACTAAATGATTGCAATTCCCATTTTATTTAGTAATCATGCAACGGTAAACACTTCCCTGTCTGTTGTCAGCATTTTATGTTTATATTATATATGTATGTATCAATGTTCTAAACTAACGCCCACATTAGCGATCAAAATATTTAATAGGTAAACAATCAGTTTTGCTACAGTTTTCTGTTGTGTAAGAGGCAAAAAATATTCATTCGCATGTTTGTAATACATACTCAAAAATCATACAATGAATTAAAGATTTTTCTAGTAGTTAACAATATTTATACTTCATACTTAAGAGATCTGTAATTATTTGCATCCATATGATATAGTACCTGTCTCCGCACACCGCAAACATCTATAATTGCTACAAACGTTGTTGTTGTAGTGAGAGAGACCAGGCCAATTATTGGAGAATCATTCACAGAACATTAGGAAATACCCAATCGAGAAGTTTCCCTATTTTTGAAATTTCTTCATTCATTCTAAAAAGACTTGAAAAGTCCGGATATGTGTTGAAGGAAAAGGAAAAAATGAGACACGCATTAGGAATATTAGGATGTCGCTTGTTAAACCGATGAAACTTGCAATAGTGCAAACTTAGGTTGAGCTATAAAAAATGCACAATTTTGAAGCAATTGCATTTCTTGACTTAAAATGGCCACCCAATTAATCAGTGAAATAAATTCTTGTTCGCTTCATTTAGTTAAAACCGTGTGCCTGTTTTCTATATTCCTTTCTTCTAGATGCTTTCATGAATACTTACATTTTGACAAAAATACTTCATGTGATGCATATTGTATATCAGTATGGCAAACTATCATTAGAACCAGCTTTGTAGTTTCAAAACAAAAACTAGTTTCTGATATTAAGATGTAAACAATTATCATGAGTTCATTGATTTGAATCAAGGAAATATATTTCATACAACAAACCGAATTCGGCATGATGGCATTTAGCTGATGACTTCACCTTGCAGAACAACTTGTAACGCATGTGTCTGTTATGTTATACCGATAATTGATGGATATTGAATACGAGCTCATACATAATCACAGATGTGCATTTTAAGTTCAAAGTTGTGCCGACAGCAAAATTCATTAACCTAGCTTAATAATACATTGACTTTTGACTAACGATTTGAACATGTTCTGTAAACCTTACCTGGGGTTCAATGTATCTTTTTTCTAGAAAAGTTGGTTACAATATTACAATTACACTATGAAAATGTGCATTCTTTTATTAAGCATCTTTCGATAAATCAAATGCAAACAAATGTACACCTGGAGAAGTGTATACTGTTATAATGGTCTACTATTATGTCTACAATGTGACGCTTTACATGAAGATCTTTCTTGTAGTTACACCATCGTGTTAATATAATCCATAAACAAAAAATAGGTTGGTTTGGTTTTTTATATCTCCATAATATCATCAATACAAACTTGTTTAACTGACGTACATAAGAACGGAGATCCTCTGTCTTTGTTTATTCTTCCGATTTCCTACACTTTTCATGTATCAAAAAAATATTTCTCCGTACCACTCCATAGTTTGTGCATACATAAATACTCATATAAGCCAGCCTATAACATCATCATCAATCATTGCACTCACCCTGGAATTACGTATTAAAGAATGCGTGCAGTGTGAACTTCTGAACTTGTTTTGTTTACCGTAAAAATTGTGACCTACTTCCTTTGTCGCTGCTTGCAAACAAAGAGATTATTGTCAACTCTTTGGTATGCTCATTGTGAATCCTCAATACTGTGCGTGTGTAGTGTCATCATCACTCATCATGAAAAACAATAGGATCATCATTTTTGGTGGGTTATGTAAAGATGGTTAAACTCATCTTATCACACATCTTGGTTTTGAAAACGTATTTAACAATAAAGAACAATATGAATGCGGAGTTTTATAAGTTGATCAAATAAAAATTAAGTACAGAATAATCCTTAGATCATATTGTATTGTGAGAACTGACTGACTGAGCGAAGGAGTATATGAATATGATGTACTAGATATGGAAGCAGCATTGTTTGATTAATATCCATTGTTAGTTTCATTATACATTTCTGTATACCTAAAATACTCTGCCTCTGCCTATCTTTAAGCTTCTCTTCCGTGCGTGGAGAAGTCTTATGTGGAAGTAAATATTGTTGTGGATGTTTTTGTTGTAATGATCATGATGCTTTTGGTTGTATTTCATCTTTTTATGATGATCATACTTATGTCCGTGTTTTCTTATAATAAATACAAATGCATGGTTAGTCTATAGGTAGGTACTAAACGCAACCGCTATAACTGCCATATTATGTATTTTTTATACACGCTGCAATTTGCTAGCACCAGTTCAGCTCACAGGCGTCTTCTTTTCTTCCCATTCGTAATATAAAATGTAAGACTCCTTTGTTATCGTAAAGTCATATGCGGAGTTTAGTGGCTTCTTGCAACAACAAACAGCACGCATTTGCAAGCAGAGCAAGAGCAAAAGTTCACAGTAATTTTGCTATTTGTTAGTGTTTGACACACGGAGGATAGCATTGCAGACAAGCAAGGAAATTTTCAGGACACGTTTGTGGCAGATAAAAATAATATTCAAACTATTTTTAAAGCATCCTCTTTGTTTTCAATTTTTGAGTAAATATCTTATGCGTAGAGCTCATCTTCAGTCATTTGCCAGTAGCTCACCTCATTCATTCGCGTTCGCATATTATTATGCTTTACGTTCCGTGGGGGGATCATGCGTCCATGGTCCAACGTAGACATAAATACTGAAACATACTACTCACCGAGTTAAATATCTAACGGGAATAAAATAAATTATCTAAAAGCCACCGTGCAAGAATTAAACTTTTGCATTTTTTAAATTCGAATCGGACGGTTATCAAGAAACGATTATAATCGTAGTATTTTATTGGCAGTTTGCGAATTTCAACTAGTGCATTGCGACTTTGATTCGACTGCCAGTTTTAAAGAACTACCTTGAGTTTATTTAGTGCGTGATGAGAACTTACTAACTTTATACGATTGTTCATTCATAGTATTTTCGGAAATTCTGTGAGTGATCTAGTCCTTGAATAGAATACGAAAAATTGGATGAGCTAAACTCGACACGATCATTAGCATAAGAATAGGATTACACACGTAATAGTGTGGTGTGTGTCATCGTGACATATTCGCATCGGAAATTACTGGTAAGCAAGATTTTTCTTATCTTTTGCAATGTCGTACACACATCTCTCGTCCGTAGTAGTAGCTTTACCCTTTACCTTAACCGTGTACTAAAAACGCGGTTATAGACCATTTAGCTGGAAGAATAAAAATTCTTTGTTTACAAAAAGTGCTAATTTAATAGTTTAGTCATGAACACCAGACAATGGTAAAGTATGTATGGGTAAATACTGGAAAAGATGTTTTTATTAAATGATTGGATTCAGATAAATACTAACTTATTGGCATTAGGTATACATAAACCCGTGTTAAACCAAGGTTTGGTGAATCATTCTTCGCGCGGTAATGAGATTTGCACTTTGCACTATGTAATTTGTTGCATAAGCAAAGTCCTTCTGCTTCTAATTGGCTTTGATAGTAAATGTAGCATGGTAGCACGGATGTTTGGGGAAAAACGTTCATAAGAATGTAGGAAGCAATAATCGTATTAGTTGGTATCAACGATCGCCGATCGTGATAAGTTAGAAGCTACATACATATTTCCAGTACTATCTATCATGTATAGCAAGTTATCCAGTTTTTGCAGCAATTTCCATCCATCGTTATTGTTTCTTTATTGACTTGTTACGCTATTTTTATGAGAACCGAACAGACAGAAGTAAAGTAGTTATTGCTTTATAATTGTTACCTACCCATATATCAGCTCACCAGCGTACGACTCACGTAATAATCTTTAGAGTTGTTTTATTTTGAAAAACTTAATTTTTTGTTTTGTTTGCTCATAGGTGTAGAACTAAATTATTATGCTGCAAAAGTGTGCTGGTACATGGTGCTTTCAAAATCGACTATTCAAATCCCGAATGTATAAAGCTAATAATCTTTTTGCATCTAATTTTGCTTCAATTTGAACTTTTCTCTTTGTTTGTTTATGTTCACGGTAGAATGCATGTCGATGTTAGTAAGATATAAATATTTTGAGAACATCAAAACCCACTCGTCGTATAAAACAACATCCTTTCCAAATTCTTTCCACCACCCATTCAAGTTCAAATCTAAACATTTGTAATGGGACATGATAGACAAATTTTGACTTTGGTCATCATCACGTGTATAGATAACCACATCTGCTCGTGAAATCTAGAGATGTATGTACCGTGACTGTGTCTTTTTGGATTATTTTATGCATGCATGATGAAATATAATGCTTCCTCACAAAAATTGCATCTACAGCACTATAATATGGCTATTTTGTTTTTGTTTATTACATATCTATTACCTTCTTCCGTGAATTTTATAATTTTCAACAAACAATTGTTTCTAATTCTTAAATACCTACATGCATAAAGGATTAAAATTCTCGACTTGTTTTGCCAATTTTTAAATTAGGAATTTGACATCAATGTTGATGAGAATTTGTAGTTTTCCTACTCATGTAGTAATAAGGTATCCTAAAGACAGTTACAAGCTTTGAACTTCTCTAATATGTCATAATAACCCTAAAAATTCTTCGCTTCTTCCTAATACTCAACAGAAGACAAAAGCATAAACTGTATTTGTAGTCGGATAAAGTATTATATAAAGATGAACGTGTATAGAGAAGAGTACTTTGCTTGCACCAGTACTTTGCAGTTAGGTGGTAATAAGCAACTTGCCTGTATTAGATATTTTTTAAACCCATCCATTCACTTGTTACAGTTTAGCCCTCGCAAGCTTCCTCACGATTTTCGAAGAGCCGTAAGACTGGCTAACAGGTAAAACAACTGGCAGCAATAGTGGTAAAGACTTACGATCTTCGTGTTTCGGAAAAGTTTTCGGTTCTTGCACGCACAGTTCAGTTGCCAGCTGCCTTGCATGACAGTCAGTTTAGTTTAGTGCTTTTATTTATGAAAAAGTTATAAATTTTCTTGTTTGTTACTCAAGCTCATTTCGCAACTTAAAATAGTCGTTGGGGGACAAAGGTGAATACTGAATACGATTCAGGTCTTGAGCAATTCGCTTTCCGTTTTCATCAATTGCCTTTTTTGTATTCTAATTTCAAAACGAACGGTTAGTTTTAGTAATCGATTGAAGAGGAAGGATAATTTTTCATCAGGTCATCAGGTACATTCAAGTTTTTTCTTTATCATATCATGACAGTTATCAAAAAACGAATAATTGGATTGGCGAATGTACTATATTGCATGCTAATATAATACTGCACTAAATATTAGTATCGGTTTCTCCTTACTGTTCGCTTGTTTGTAAATTTTGCATTATGCTTCAATTCGCGGGAGTAGAATCATGTAAAGTTGTCAGGTAAATGTTTTGAAAGATTATATTCAATTGGAATTTAGTATCATTGTGATTATTATACATGTATACTAAAAATAATGCGCTCGATTATAATTATCTAGATTCTAGACATTCATTGTGAAGAGTTAACTACGACTGTTCTAAATGTACGTATAAGCAGTAAGCATGCATGTAGCCAAACTGGGAGAAGTTTTCGGTTTATGCTGCCCAACCATGTTTAAGGGAGTGGCTACTGTTGCATTTTTTCATGCATGTCGAAGACGTTTTAAAGTATTCCCTAGTTCAAAACTGCAATGGAAATAAAATCTAGCCAATGCTACATGAGTTTTCAGTTTTTAAATAGTAAAAATTCATATGCATTTAAGAGCAGGTTTTAATTGGGCTGAGAATTTAAAATATCATCTTACTTAATTCTCGTCTTTTTAGAAAATGCCTTGCCAGGCTTCCCAAAATATTATGACAAATGTCAAATTTGGTAAAAAGTAGGGTTTTACCTTGGTTTGCCTGCTTGGGTAGATATGAATAATTATGCAACACGCATAGATTTTAATGCATTATTGTTCTGTTCATATAAGTACAATAAAATATGTCTTTGAAGTTGAGTAGCCTTTGGACATCAAGCCGAAAATGTCAAAAGTTTGATTTAATACTCGACTGTATGACTGATGCAGTTGGAAGATTTGTCATTGTCTGACATGATGACCGTGAAACCTACTCTTCTTGGGTACAAAACAGGCATGCATATAATTGGTCAGAAATGCTTATACTGAATACCCTTTCGCACTGCCACCTGTTTATTGATTACTTGCGTGTGCAAGTGTCATTGTCATAACCGCTATATTGTGTATTGTTTTATTCTAAACTCCGGCAATATAGACTTTATCTATTATCGTCAGCCTGAAAGCCCTAAATGCAATATTTTCAAGATACATACTTAATTAAATGGATATTTCAAAAAGTGTTGTCATTTTGTCACGTGTAATTATATTTCTCACGAAATATTCGTATCTATTTTTGAATAAGAAATGCGATAAGAACAATTCTTTCATTTGTGTGAGAAATACAATGGAATTTTAAAAAATGATATCGTCTATGTGCACTTTATTTTAAAGGATTTAGAATGCATGCGGTAAGGTAAAGGATGAAGATGTTAGGTATTATCCTATACCTATGTTGTATGTTCTTACAATAAAAAGCCTGTATTTCTTTGACAGTTTAGCCGGTAGGTGTGAACATTAAAAAATAGAATGATGGACAGCTCCATAAGCAATCACACATATTTCCTTATACGGGTTTTTTTGTCTCTTCTTTCTTTGTGTGTATTTTTATTAGGAAAGAAGCATTATAATGGAAGGTTTCTTCCTAATTGTAAAAGGGTAAAGTAACGAAAAAAAGCAGGACATGCCATCTAAACATTAAAATTACACATGAGCATGGGCTGCTTGCTGTGAATGAATTTAATTCTAAATCCTTGAAATTTTTGGTAAACCCTTTACAAAATCTACTTCATTCATCGTTACTCTCAGGATAAGCCAGATAAAAATATAAATAACGTCGATTTTATTCTTTCGGGTTTCCTTCGCTTTAGCTATACTCAAGCTACTTAAGAATAATGATCACTATAAATATCAATATCAAAAATCAAAACCAATGAACAACATGCCAAGATCATGTAACCTTTAAATTCATAAGTAAAGGATATCCGTAGGGTCATAATATTGGCGTGCTTGAAAAAAAAATTTGATAATTACGACCAAAATTATTTGCCATATATGACGAAATTTAAATTGGCCCTAAAATGCCGATATTATTGGTAAATTTTTAAATTATATCTTTGTGGCGTGTGCGGTTACAATTACTGGTGAACTTGATGCAAAAAGATATTATTAATGGCTATAATCCGTACAATAAGAGGTTCTTGATTTTATTCTTCCACTCTTTTATCAAAAGGAGAAAAATATTTATCATTAATTTACTCATCATAAATAAGCAAAAAACAATAACTTCATAGTTTTGTATAAAATACATGATGTATAGGCGTAGCTGAGATTTTTTACTAAAAAGTGTTGTGAAGTTAATTATTATGGCTGACTTTTTATACATTTTTACATGTACTCAGATAGTTACATTGCATTTGATGCATCCTTTCCTGCATGGTCAAGTCAAGGAAGATGAAATCATTTTTTCACGTAAAGGAAACATAAGCACGAGTCCTAGTCGATAGTAGTTTTTTGCTATATTATATTACGTTGTCGATTCACACTCGCATTATATGAATGTATGTATTCTATACTGCAAATAGAAACAATAGTAAATGCCTACAGACAATACAATACATCTCACAGACAAATCCAATGATTTCCACCGATATAACCTTTACTAATGTCATCAATCTCGATATCCTTAACTTACTTATTATTTACTACATATCGTCGCCGCAAAATTCCTTAAGGTTTTTTATCAAAATAATATCACTTCCAACTAACTTCCATAACAAAGGTGCTTTACTTAGGACGAACAAAAGCATATGGTGGAAAATAAAAATCGTTCTTCAAGGAAGAAAAACAATCTCTCTGCTGGTGAGTGACTTGACGTGGTGAGTGGTGATTTGCAATTTGCAACATGAGTTCGTTTAAGATTGAGATTATGGCAAATGATCAACTTTTGGAGACTTTTTGTTCTCTGGCCAGTGGCTTTTTGGGTTTGCCATTGCCATTAGGACATTGGTCGTTCGCGTTCAATCACAATCAGGCGACCTTGATAAACACTTTCGTTCATGTCCATATTTGTGTTCCAAACTTGAATTGAACTTGCACGACGGCCGATCACCACCTACGAAAGCGTCCACGTCAGTGGCAAGGCAAGCCAAATGGCAGGCAACAAACGCAGAAAAGGATGTAATTTTTAATGGTAGGTACATAGTAGAAAAAACTTGTTTGCAGAAAAGCAAATGCGTTGTAGCATGTACTGTGCTGACGATGACAAAATGTTTACGCACTTTATCAAAATCTTGTTTACTTGACTCTTGTCCAAAAATCCATGAAACGAAGTTAGTTTTATCTCGCAACTGGATTGTAATGTCCAACTGAAATTATTGGAATCTCAGAAAAACCCTCAAAAATTTCATTATCATTTAATTAGTAAATTTGACCTACCCACTCATACCTCTCAAATATGTCCGTACGATTTATTTAAAATTGAAAACTATATACGAGTTACACAGACAAAGATATAAATTCCTCTACAATTACTTTAAAAATATGTTAATGCGTAAATAATAATTTTTACTTTCCGTTAATTGCAAGAATTCGTTTTTCCTAATAGCAGTTATCTTATAAATAATTAATTTTTGATTTATAATAAAAAACTGGAATTTCTCATGAAGTGCAAATTATCATTTCAAACAATTCTAAAGAAAAAATGCGAATTTGCAAATGCAAATAAAAAATGTTTTGTTTTTATTTGTTAGTGATGGCGTCATCATTTATGTTTTGTAAAGTGAGAAGTTGAAGTATCAAAACGTTAATGTATACAGATGCCCTATGGCCTGCATCATAAATAAATGCCGTAGCTCACGTTGAATGGCAACTTAATTTCATGCGTCAGAATTTATACTCACAACAACAGTATAAACAACTACGGTACCTTTAGTTGTACCGTTTGCAAAACAAGTGATGAGTTTAACTTGTTTTTTGAGATTTTGGTCTAGACTTGTTAAAGATATGATCATCTTCCAAGAAAATCAGGGATCAATATAACTGAATATTTATTATGAAGAAGCCTTATTACACGTGCAAGAAAAAACCTTATTGCGTATTTTTTTCCTTGTTGATCGCCTATATTTTGGGACGTATTTAGCTCTGAATGAATATGTCAAAACAGTTGCAAATCATCTGATAACACATACTTTGAGACATTTATTTTACTGTTACGTAATGGTATTATTGCTGACACGTGGAGAAAAACATGATTACATTTTGCTTTTTATTATTGTGAAGACCCCACCAATAATGTCATGATTTCATGTATTTCAGCTCTGCCACAAGCAGGTTATCTGAATCTTTATAAATAATTTACAGTTAGCCAATAATTTACTTTCGTATAAAATTATATAAAATCAGAAAAAGGGCTTTGATTAATCATTTATATACCTAAGTGTTTGCTAACAACTGGACACTACTACTCGCAAATACTTTGAGGTCATGATACGGCAATAAGTGATGATGTCATTTGACAATTCATGACAAAAGATTCTTTGTTGTAATTGTAATAAGTAACTGAAAATGCGATTGATGCATTGAGGAATGGCCCTGATTATGTGGCCCTTGATTTAAAGCAGTATGTTTATAATACTAATATTAATTGACTTAAAAAGAATTGTGGAAGGCTGTATTTTCTGGTTAGCTGATCATAATATATTTAGTGAAACAAATCGAGGGAAGCGTTAATTATTTTATTTAGTTTGCGTTGAATCCCATCTCATGAATTTAGGCAATGTTTGCAACGGCCCTTGATTTTTATTGGCGAACTGGTTGTTTTGCTAAATGCTATGTAAAAGTGCAATATGCATATCTAGAATCTAGATGGCATCTTCCGTTGATTGAGCATTTCGTTTACAATAAGACTTAATACTCTGTTTGACCTGTACTGAATCTCAAAGTTCCATTTATATCATGTTGGCTTAATTAATGATATTTTGTAGAATAATAATAACATACGTCTCGTCATCGTCATTCGGCTTGGCTACTACGTGACAAGGCAAAGAAATTTTATCAACTAGAAAAACGTCGCCTTACTGTTATTTTGACACATAGATCCAAACCCACATATGTAAAGAGCAACTCAACGTTCACGTGAAAAGTTTCTAGCAAATTCATAGTGAATTTAATATTTTTTAGTTTTCCTACAGATTACAGATTATCCAAAGCAGTAAACAATAATACCGTGTAAATTATAGGGTGTCACATAACATAAGTACATATTATAGAAAGTTCAAAGGTGGAGTATAGTATAGCTGAATCGCATTTCGTCCGGCAAGCCAGGGCAGGACATTGATTAACCTTGGGTTGATCGTGAACTTTAAGGATGAAATTCCCAACAAATTGTGCATAAATATGAATGTGACATGTGATGTACGACTTTACATTAATTATTTTCCCTATCCGATATGTCCCATTCTAAAAAGTCAACAAATTATCACAAAGTTAATTTGCTATTTATAGCAGCATATTACGTGAAGGTCTGTGGGTATATTTTGTATGAAAACTTAACACTTTCATAAATCAGTTCAATTCAATGCAGCAATAACAGGTAGTTTCTTGAATAATAATTGAGCAATCGAGCGATGTCATTTGAAATGTATTTTTCTTTAAGTGGCATGATCATGCTCAGAGAGGGATGCATGCCATGTGCTTGTGATAAAAAGTGCTTGTGAGTGAGGTACGATTAAAAAAATAATTGCCATTAAAGGGAGATAGGTCTTTCGCTATTTTACCATAAATGTTAGAAAAAATATATACCTATACACAGCATTAGAAGCTCAATTTTTTGTCCTTTAGATTTGCAATTAACGATACACTTTGTTTCTTATAAGTCGAAATTTCCGATCGGATGGATCGGATGATGATAAAAAGATGTGCGTTTTGCATACCTGAAGTAAGGCATGCGTGAAAATAAACTGTTGGGGTAGGTATGGAACTATACAAAATAGTATACCTACCTACATAATTACAGTGTTGGTGATGAGTTTCCAGTTTTTTATGGCCATAATACAACTCTATAACTGGTTCATCAACAGCAAGCAAGTCAGCAAAGTTTGAAGTTCAAGTACAGCATGTAACTTTTATCTGTAAATTTTGTTACCAAACCTTTATACAGTATAGTATAGTATTCATCAATCCAAAAATGTGATCAAATTTCGAGTGAGAATCAAGTTTTCCAAATATCTATAAAATTGATTGATGATGAATGATGAACTACAGAAGTGCATATAGTTTTCCTTTACTCTTGACAAATATCAAAGGGCAGTGTCGACGTTCCAACCCTCAACTAAGAATCCTCAATTTGTTTGCCTGTAAATAAAAAATATTATGAACTTGGACAAAACTGAAGAGAGATAATTCTATTCAAAATTTTTAAATTTGGCAAAAAAATTCCATTTGTATACACATGTAAAAGCAAGGTCTATCCATGACTTTTACTTAATCCCGTTAAATTGTTCTTACCTCTGACCTCTGATAAAAATATAGAATTTCAGATATTTAAGTAATATCTAGTAAAATTACGTCCAACTAATTTTCATGCTTACGTAACACATGTCCAGTTTATTTCCAGTTTCAGGGCAAACATATTAGAGAGGCTAACTAACATGTATACATGATCAAATTAGTATTAAAAATCGTTGCAAATGTCTTTGCGCTAACCTTAATATATTATATTCTTTGTTAGTTGAATATCATAAATGAATACCAAGGTATGACACGAAATGTATTTATGCATAAAAAGTTCATCTCAACTCAAATCTCAAAGATATAAAGTAATAACAAAATCGTGAACGTCATTAAAAGATAGTCATATGACGGCCGTTTTCGTTGCTCCTTCGACTTTATAGCACGATAACATTTTACGCGAAAACATTACTGGTCAGATCACCACAATAAATAAATATATCTGGATCTTTTTGTGTATGCTAGATAGGCATTGAAAATCAAACTTATTTCTGCTCATCCTCTGGATGCTTACTTCGTATTTTGCACAAATTGAAATGACGAGATGTGATAAAGGACATAAATACAAGGATAAAGTGTAGATCTTCTAGCAGTGCAAGGTGAAGGCGCTTGCTGTGGACATCGCGTTTCACAAACTCGATCATTTTTTTTCTTTTAGTCTGGTCTTGTTTTGTCGCATGTCTTTTTTATTATTCACAGTAATATAGCTTATAACCTCGCTTTTCTTTGCAAAAATATTTTCCCGAAAAGTTATTATCAAAGTTATTTTCTCCAGGATCTTACTTTTTTGAAGAATTTGGGAGCTAGGTTTTTGTTGAGTAGAATTTACATACTCATCTTAACAACTTATTCCTTCTTATTGAACAGGAGTTATTTTTGTGGAAAGAAGACACAAAGTGTGTGACGTGTTGCAGCAGGAAACACAACAAGTTTTTTCTAAAGCTCAACAAAGTTTTATAAATGCCACAACAATTGACAACAATGATTGAGCAGACGGGAGATCTGGAACTGGAACGGTTCCGGGTGAAGGCAAGGCTGGAAATCGGGGAGAAGGATGAGCTAATCCCCCAATACTTGCAAGAGTTAAAAGATTCTCTTAAAGGTATGCAAAATGAAAAAGTCACAATGTGATATTGATGCATGTGCGTGAACTTCAATTTAATATTGGACGATGAAAATATTTTAATTTGCATCAAATTTACAGAGGATCAAAACCTTACGGTTCCAAATGATAATGAGTTCCTTATTCGGTTCTTGCGAGCAAGAAAGTATAACGTGGAGCGTGCGGTAAAAATGGTGAAAAAGTTTTTCCTTCTCCGTGCCAGTGTGAACGACATGATTGATCTTATGAAGCCAACACAACACGTTGGTTTCTACAAAACCGAAGCTACCACAATTTTAAAGCGCAGAGACCCCAAAGGACGTCATATATTGCTTCTCCGTGCTGGTAAATATAGGAAACCAACAAAATATATTTCTGCAAGCAATGTGATACCGGGTTTGAAATGATTTACTTTACATCATGTCTACAGCTCAATGGGATACCAGTAAACACTCATTTGACGATGTTCTTGCCGCAATATTTTTGATGCTGGACGAAGCACTTACTGAGATAGATACACAATATCATGGTGTCGTACTCATTGCTGACTTTAAAGGCTTTGGATTCTCACATGCAAGACAGATTGGACCTCGTCGCCTTCAAGCAATTGCAAATTTATTGCAGGTTTGTTTATTTCCTAATCTTATTTCATTACCTTATCATTGTCGTTTATGTAAGCATTTCCTGTATTTAAAAAAAATCATACTGATTAATTCTTGCATAGGATTCCTATCCAGCCAGGTTTAAGGAAATCCATTTGGTACACCATCCAACCATCTTTAATATGGTTTACTCTGTGATCAAGCCCTTTTTGAAAGAAAAGATTAGAAAGAGGGTAAGCTAACTTTGCATACTTTTAATTACTAAAAAGTAGATAACCCAAAATGACGCAAGTGTTTATTTTTGCGCAAGTTGTACTAATGAAAGTATTTAACGACTTCCTCTTCTAGATTAACTTCCATGCTCATGACCTCTCATCGTTACACAAGTTTGTTGCGCAAGAGTACCTTCCTCAGGTCTTGGGAGGGCAGATCGATAATGATGAATTCTCCGATACGGAGCTTCTCAAAAGACTGCTTAAGAAAGACGATTACTATAGCGGTACGTATTAAAGTTAACTAACATTGTATATATCTACTGGTCTGTAAATACGCAATATATTTAATGTTGCGGTGGTTGGAAATTTATTTTTTACTTTTCTATTGATTACAGAACTCAAAACGTTTGGCTACCAGTAAACACGGATGCGCATTAGTGTAAATATACTATATTAAGGAATTTAGTTAGAATATGTGTTGTAGTTGTAAATGGAAATGATGTTAGGTAAGTTTTTCTACTTCATAATTCCAACTTCTTCGCGTAACCACTCTGTGAGTGGGGTAACGTAAGAATGTATGTTAAATTCCACAGTTGTGTTGTTTGTTTTTTTATAACGAAACCTATATTATATATTAATGATGGGTGAATATTTTTATGTAAAAGGCAGTTTGTGAATCTTAACTCGAGTTAAGAATTTTCAGATTTAGCCAGAAATTGTGATACTCGTCCTATTTGTGTAGAATTTATGTACTGTTAGCTTATTGAGGGTTCCCAAAAAACTTGAAAGATCAGTCACAAAACTGATTGAAAACTGAAACAACCACAATCTGCTGGACAGGTGTTTTTAATAATTTTTAACTTTTGCAGTTGTACCGTATTTTTACTATTTAATTTTAGTAATGGAGAAGACCTTGATTTTTAAATATTGTACTGTGTAGTTTTATAATGGTCATTTGGGTGTTAGGTATTTTATTTAAGTTTTTTACCGACCTTTCACTTGTGGCCTTATAATAATTATGCATTTGTACGTACTATAAAATTTCTACTTATTTATCTTACACATTTTTGTGCTATTATAATTACCTCCAGTCGGTTTAAAAAGATTGAACACATAAAAATAAATCATTCTCACTTGATCATATTTTATTTTGATTCATTACTTTCATCTTTCTATTTACTCATTCCCCAACCCTGCGACATAATAATGCAATGATTTCACTGAGAGCCAAAAGAGCTAAACGGGAATGACTTCTAGAGAATTTAATTTTTTTTTTGAAAATATAGCTTCAGTTCAGCGCATATTCATTTGAAACTCTTTATTTATGCTAGTACAGAGGACCGCAATAACAGGCAGTGTAATAGAAATATCTCGTATTTCCAGGTAGGTTATTCCACTCATGCATGATACCATTGCATCCTAAAGTTTACTTGCTGTGCTGGTTTTTTATTCTGTCACACGCTTTGGTTGCAAATGCAATGATTAATCTGTTCATGATCTTTACAATATGCCCCAATTCCGACTCATTATATGTAAGTGGATTGTTTGCCAAACGACGGAAAAGAGTCGTGTTTACGTTGAAGTGATTTGATAACAGATATTTGAAGGAAACAATGGGCTAATGAAATATTGACTTTTCAGTATTGTATCATGAACATTTATATTTTTACAATTTTTTACAATGCAAGAATATTACGACTTATCAAATATGTAAAACTATATCAAAGATTGAAAAAACAACGGCTCAAAGTTCAATGGGGAAAATGTTGAATTGCATTAGTTTTTTATTACTTTTATTACATTTGCATTTATAAGTACCTACTGAGTGCTTACTTAGTTGAACTTGCATAGATAATTTTGTTTTCAATCATGTATCATGGTTATTACATGTTAAATTACATGATAGTCATTGACTGTAGACTGTAACTATAATATGATGTACAGTACTGATTCAGGAAAATCTTCCTGTTAATGCGACAAATTAATGGGTGTCAAACCATTGTGTGTATATGAAGTTTTTCCACATGGTGACTTCCAAACAATATGCTGGACATTAACTGATCTCATGCTATTTAGTTAGGCATGAGACATCTAAAATATGTTTGTTTTATTTTGTTTGAATTAAAAATGTATGCTGTACACATACTACGAGGAGAAATTGCATGGAATATTTCAGACTGATAAAAAAATTATCGTGAAGGACTTCTTCTTTTGCATCGTATATTATACTTAATCCTTTATACGCTCACTGCTGTGTGTGTACCAATTATGTGTAATTGTATGTAAAGGGTTACAATTAGTTCAGTATCCTATGCACACAGGGCGTTTGACAAAATGAAATTACAACGTGCGCACTATTTCATTTTATGTGAATGAATAATAAATACTCTCTGAACTTGGAATTGCTCATCTGGTAACACTGCAGTTAGCGCAAGTACTTCTCACACTCACGGTTCATGGCTAAACATATTTTTATTGAACAGTTAATCAATATAATAGTAAATATTACATAATAATTAGAGCTAATGCCATTCATTTTACTTCCGTCAATATATTACAGGTGTAGTATTCAATTGTTGCAAATTTAATTGAGATGAGCGCAAAACTTAAACCTGAGGAGCTGCAGTCCCTTAGTTTGCAGGCAAAAAAAGAGATAGGAGAAATAGATGTCGATCTCAAATTACAAAAATTGAAAGATGTATTATCAGGTATTATACCATTTATACTCATATATTCAAAGTTTATTAAAAGTTTCTTGACTGATTATGTCATTGGATCTTAAGACCATTACCCGGATCTCAGGCTGCCGAGTGATTTTGATGAGTTTTTACTACGGTGTTTACGTGTTAGGAGATTTGATGTCGCTCGAAGTGCCAAATTGGTCTCACAGTATTTTAAACTGCTGAGGGAGCTTTCTGATATGCACTCGTGTCTAATACCAAGCTTGTATAATGACATATATAAGACATTTGCCACTGGTGTTTTAAAACATCGAGATTCCAAAGGCAGAGTTGTAATCTTAACAAGACAAGGTGAGTATCTTTCATTGAATTCTATAAACTTTTTAAGTTGCTTATCTGGTTTTGTAATGTGTGAAGTATCACCCTACAAAATCAACAATGTATTTTTATGAACAAAGTACATAGGTATACTTAAATACATTCTCATAGACCCCCATATATTTACCCAAAGTTTCACAAACATGTGATTAATGATATAAATTTACTAGTTGAGGTGAGGGCGATTTCAAAGGAAAGTTGTCTAAAATATCTATTCTTATAAATAGTAAATATTGATGCGGTCCCTTGGTATACAAGTTAAATCGAATCGTAAATCGTACTAAAATTAATGTAACTTTTTGTTTTTAGCTGTTTTTCTATGTATTTTTTATTTCAGAACTCGTATCGCCAGCAGTGTATAGTTTTGATGAAGGTTTTGCAGCAACTTTACTATTGTTGGACGAAGTGGTAAGATGTTCTGCTGAAACCCAGAGATTAGGAGTTGTATTCGTGTGTGACTGGAAGGGTTACAGTCTTGCACACCTTCGACAAACCAGCCCATCACGTTTACGTACTGCTGCAAAACTTTTTCAGGTAAATTGTACTACTAATATGCAACAATGTAACTGATTTCTGCAAGTTTTGCATAGGTTAAAACATTTGACAAGGAGAAAATGCCTATTAGCTACTTTATCTAAACTTTACAATGCCTTATAATAATAGCATATCCTATTATATTTATGTACAGGATGCATTTCCAGCAAGGCTAAAGGAGTTCCATTTCATAAGAAATCCTTTTCTAGTCAGTTGTATGTTTGCCATCGTAAAGCCATTTCTTCGAGAAAAAATGAAAGACAGGGTAATTTATAAGACTTTTATTAATAAAATATAATATGATTAAAGAACTTATTATTAAATTCTATAAATTCTTTGCTCAAAAATGTGGAACTCATAACATACTGAGAGGCTTTGACCTGAAAAATCTGTGAAAAGTAATAATAATTAAATGCTCTTTGATATGGTGCAAAGGTTTACTTTCATGGCCATGACTTTGAAGCGTTTCACAAACACATTAGTGCAGAAATACTTCCTGAGTTTCTTGGCGGAGTTCTTCCAAATGATGAGTATACTGACACAGATCTCACTACGCGATTAATGGAACGAGACGCATATTATCAAGGTAAATGAATTGGGGTCCATTATTAAGTCGACTACTGGACTACTTATAATTACTGTAAATCTGTTTTTTTGTGTGTTTTCCTTCCAGAGAAATTATTAGCGCATGGCTATAAATCAGTGTGACATTGGTTGGTGACAATCATAAATCAAACATCCGTAAAACGTCTCCTTACGTAATAAAAATTCACAAATGAAAATGTTTTGAGAAGAAAATGATTTTACTTAATTTTTTCATCGTTAAGTGAGTATAAAAATGAATGATAAACCATGAACCGACTGAACTCTGTCCGTCATTCAAACAACATCTAGGCACATATAGCTGCATACAAAAATAAAAGTTACTTCATTTCATGGACATCCTCGCAGTTGAGAACCCACGTCATATTTAATGGGTAAAGGTGGCAAAGGTTATGTGAAGTTCACAGAATTCTTTTATGTGCATAGCAAAGGCTAAATCATTGTATGCGCAATATTGCAAAAATTATTTTTAACATAATATACCACTTCCAGTAGAATATGTTTTTATCATAATTAAAGAATGCTATGCTTGTAAAGATTTTTGTCATTTTACCACTCGGATGTATAACTTTCCCAGTGATAAAAATGATGTGCAATCACAATTTCCAGTTTTCTCTGGTAGGTCGTTGATCGAGTTTAAACATGCTAAATGTTAACCACGTGTCAGGAAACTACAAAACAGGAAATGCTTAGCAAAGAATACTTTACCAACAAACATATTAGTTCTCAGTGTCAATGTTTATTGTTTATAGCTGAATATCAAATATCTAATGATTTTATAA
Organism: Entomobrya corticalis; assembly: GCA_034694325.1. Lineage (NCBI taxonomy): Eukaryota > Metazoa > Arthropoda > Collembola > Entomobryomorpha > Entomobryidae > Entomobrya > Entomobrya corticalis. The sequence goes on along the minus strand of JAQFYG010000798.1, from coordinate 4,462 downwards.
ACGTTTTTGAAAATGAAATGGAAAATAATACATACGTCCTGCTTTCATATGCACATATTACTCAGCTAGTACTCCGATAAAGTACAGATTGAACAGGCTTTTTCGTATTGCCCCTGGCTGGTTGCATATCTAGTCATTAAAATATCAATCCATAAAAATTGAGTTTTACGCATCTTAATACAATTTTGAAAGTTTTACATTGGTTGGTACAACTGTTTTCAATATATTTACCTAATTGCTCCGACGTTACAAAGGATGATGCATCATTTCTTTTAGGTATAAAGTGTGTACCGACGGATACATTTCGAGGGGCATTACCTATATTATTAATCAACAAAATAACAGTTACATAAGAATGAAAGCTTGGGGACGAGACGATAAAAGGCTATAAAGTTGATTACAATACCAATATACAGGTACGTAAAATTCACAAACTGAATTACTTATCGCTTACTCATTGGTGGCAGAACACAAATCCCATTGTGATGATTGGAAGGTGCAAGGAAATTGGTTGTTGCAGTAGCTTCTGGACCTCCCTGAATGATTATATGTGACGAGCCTCTGATGCAATAATATTTATACACGCAAATAGTAATCAAAATTACGACTGTCACGACTAAGATTGCTCCAACAATAACATATCCCACTACGGTATATATTTCTTCCCTCGATGGTCCAGTTTTGACTGTGATTCCATCCGTTTTAACTTTCACTTCTATGCTGGGAAGTCTGAAATAAATTATTTAATTTCTCAGGGAAAATTGTTTTAAATAATGTAGTTTAGATAAGTTTCACTTGTTTTCAGCTCATACTTATCTAGCCAACTATTACTGCCATCAAAAAGAGGAGATCCGTATCCATGCTCTAGGAGTAAAGATATAAGTACGGACATCAACACAACCGTTACTCCTGTCAGGTGCATGGCGTATCTCAATTAAAAGACTTCAGAAATAAAGATGCCACAGCAGGATGAGAACTACTAAAACACCTCCAAATTATTACTGGTTGCGTAACTGTTGAAACTTAAATCCAAATTCTGTTGATCACTTTTAATAAAAATATAATTTCTATCATTCATCACCCAACACATGGTCTACTACTGGTTCTACTTGCTGTCTAACTTAAAGTATCACACAAAATTAAAAAGAATTCGCTGGCTTATTCATTTTGGATTGATAAATGGGTTCATAGAATAGATGCCCACTTACTATGTTTGTCATATCTTTTCTTTTATTTTTTAAAGAAATCATAGAATGACTCATGTCCATTCTTTATTTTATTGTACTAAAGCCATCAATGTATAAATATGATTCACCAATGAGTTCCTTTTTAACTACTAGCCAAAGCTGTCATCATCATTTTCCGTTATATTAATTATATTGCTGATCTGTGAGTAAATATGTAATGTAGGTATGTATTATTTGCGCAGAAGAATCTAGTACTCTATATATAGAAGACATCATTTCATTTGAATCCAAGAAATTTGGTTTCTCAGCAAAATAAATAACGTTTGAATCATTCTGTTTGTTTTTTGCAAATAAATTTTATGCATGATTTAGAATTTTTACTTTCATCTATCAATTTAAAAGTTTATTGGTCAAATTTTAAGATACAAGTGAAGATACTCTTTTCAAAACATCAGCATTATTTGGCAGGGGCGATATCACCCTATCCCTTTTTGCTTTTTCTCGAATATTTTCCAACCAAATGTCTAGTCCTCTGGGCCTGCTCATATCTTCACCAAATTTCTTTTTATCATGAACGAGCTCACCACGCTTCCACTTGACACTATTCAAGTTCAAATGCTTATTCTTTCCAATAACATCATTATCCTTTTCTTTGTTGTGCTTATCCTTCTTCCATTTAGACATTAGTATCTCGTGATACAACAAATTTGTTTCTTGGTCAATAGGCACTTTGTACTTGCGTAGCGGAACATTTAAAATTTCATTGAATTCATCGTTCTTGTGTGCATCTTCCATCAAGTTACCGTCGTCATCCGTCTTGGTACTGTTATCTTGTTTCTTTACTTTAGACATTATTTTCTTGGCCCATTCATTTGTAGGAAGGTCTTCAATTTTCCCGTGTTGATTACTGAAAGAAGTAAGATTTGCTTCCGTTGTTATCGTCGTACCACCAGCACCAACTATGGGAGAACTGAGCAAGTTAATGTTTGTCAGGTTTGTACTCTTTTTCATTTTGTTCAAAGCGCTTTGTAGCCGTTTATAGCTCTTCTCAGACTTTTTCGCCTGATGCTTGGATGTAACATCTTTATTTGTTGAGATAAGCTTCATGGATGGCAGTTTATTGTAACGACTAAATCGTCCAGTTTCTAATAAAATCGGCAAGTTTAGAAATCCGTCACTGGGTTCTCTGCTATGAACTCCTATAATTCTGCTTTTTTCGGCCAAATTTTTACTATTCAGCATTTCCATTTCGGAAAGTCGCTCGTACAAAACCTTTACGTCTGGGTTGAAAAATTTTGATGCGGATAATTCATCCTCGGTATCTGTTAATGACTCAAGAGAAAGCTTTCGTCTTGGATTGTTTCCACTTGGGGATTTGTACTCTTGGGATGATTGATTCTTTCTATTCTGTTGGTTATCATCCAGCATCATTTCTGGTCTGAACATTTCATTACCAGCAAGTAATTTTGATAAATAAGGGTCTTTCTTCAAAACTTTTAATTTTTGCTTTGCATAAACGTCAGGATCTATAGAAAAGTCATCGACAGTAGGAGGATTTGTCATTGCAGTGACGAATTGCTTAGAAGGTGTGTAAAAATTTGGAATCGGATCCCTTGTTAGCTGCTGCGATGACTTGATAATAGAATTATTTATACGTTTTGTACTGGAATTTATTGCCGGTGTCATGTGTGATGGTATTTCAACACTAACGTGCCATGAACTATTGCGTGCGGTAGGAAATGCTGTTTGAATTGGTTGCTCTTGTTTGCTGGGAGGGAGCTGACCTTTTTTATTATTGAAAATTAAATTTCGATTTATGCGATGATTTCCACCTGGGACCAAGGAAGACTGTTGAAGATATATAATTGAAGTTAGAATCTTATTTTTGATGTTTTAATTTATATTTTTAAAAGGCTAAATTTACTCCTGAAAATTTGTTCACTCAATACCTCCAGTTTTTGGCGCTGGGTCGCAAGTTTATGGAGAAGTTCATCATTTTGCAGAAATCGTTGTTTTAATTTCCACCTCCACCAATCACGATCATTTTCCTGCTTAATTCCCCATTTTTCTCCATCTTCACTCGCTTCTTCAGAAAGAGGATGAATTACTTCCTGTTGTGAGCCAGATTTAACGGCAAATTTTACACTTCGTGATGCCTTGAATCTCCATGAATCAGGCTCTACAACTGGAGAACTACTGTTTCCATTAAACGCGGAGAGACCTATCATCAAATCTTTTCTGGATCTTACAGGAGGGTAGGTACTTGAGATGGCTTCTTCACGGGCCTTTTTTCGCCTAACTTTGTTCTCAAAATGCTTAACATAGTTCCTGGCGGAGAGCTTTGAATTGCGGAAGTGATTTCCAATTGAATAAAATTGAGATTCATCTTCTGCTTGGTCTGAGTCATTATCATAATGTTGTGTGTCATTTGCTCCTCCAGTTGGTGTTCTGGAACGAGTTTGTTTGTCTCGACTGTCAAGTAATTCAACTGCTTCTGCAATTAATTGTGATTTGGCTTCATGATCGTTGTTCTCTTGCTCTTTAGCGGAACGTTTTCTGTTTGATGGTGGCGCAGTGGTGGAGTTTATTGTCCATTCCTCAACTCGCTGCAGATGCTCATGAGCAGTGTCAGAGGGAACCATTTCCACTGATTCTTTAAGGTGGAGTTCGTTTCTTCGTGCTTTAGAGGTCTTCATTTTAGGAGTATATGTATTCGTTGTGTATATACCTAATTAAAAAATTTGGGTTGCGGTACAAAATAGATAAGGGCATGCATGTGTAATTCAAAGTTAGTGCAATAACTATTATGATCTCCAAGCCAAGTGGAATATAAGGAACTACGAAATACGATAAGTACGAATGCATGACAAAATAAAGCCAAATTAGAGAGTAGTAATATGCAACAACTTTCCATGGAAATTTATCCACGATTCGTATATAATGATCTACTAATCTTCAATATTGTATTCACTCTCGCATTGCCCCATAATCACATTGGATCTACTTGGATAACTTTTTCGTTTATCTGCTTGTTTCGAATGTATTGTGTAAATTTCGAAATAAAGAAATATATATATTCAGTGAAATTTACACAATACATTCGAAAAAACAAGGCAGATAAACGAAAAAGTTATCCAAGTAGAGCTCTCTAGGTAGATATTTTGAAATTGCCCACGTCTTAACATGATTGAGTTATAAATACCGTAAAAACTGTATTTATAGCCCGGCTAAATTTTGAAATTTGGGGGTAAAGGGGGAGGCTATAATAACAGCCC
>JAQFYG010000797.1:0-24102 GCA_034694325.1 Entomobrya corticalis | reverse complement strand
CGAATGTGATTTGGACGTAAAAAAAGTGGCCAAACGCAACGTAATTTCAACACTTAAAATTTGCGTGATTTTAACTTTTCTTTTCCTATTGGGTATGCACTTAAATTCATAATCAACTTTCGCAGATACTATACCAACGTTGATTTTGAAAATCTCAACACGCGTGCGACTTCAGCAGCCCTCAAAATATAACAAAAATGGGGCAATGTTACAATCAGCATGTCTATCATACTATCATGCAATCTAAAGTTTGAAGCTTTGGGCACTTTATGAATAAGTAAAAGTGAACTTTGTTGTTCTACAAATCTAAGTTCCTCTTTTTAGTTATTAAATAGTCAAAGCAAACTTGCTCCCCTTTCACGTGCCTGTCTGGTTGTCTGACCCATCGCTAAGTTTCGACAAGATCGCTCCATTCATGAAGTTGATAGTAAAAAGGTTTGGAATACTACTCTAGTGGATGCATCATAGGTATAGTCATTTCAAATCTTTAAAATTTCCTTTTATAATGGTCATGGTGGTTAGCATGGGTATTTTTTGGATGAGAGATTATATCTTTTAAAGGGGTTTAGTTTCAATATTATAAGAATTCAAAATTATAGTGATCGTTGATTACGAGGTGATTTAAAGTTTTTAAAAATACCTTTTCCGCAACTTTCATGCAGCGCTAATGTGTAAGTTAATTTTAATACTATCGCGACAATGCTACTTTTAGTACTTTTGGTGCTATAGCGTAAGCTAAATGAAGTTATACAATGACTTGAAGCAAAATATTAATTCAAAGTTTAGATGTACACATGTGTAAGTAGGTAATATATTTAAAGTGACAAGGGCTCACCTTCGCACTACTAATACGGCTTTTATGTAAGAAACTTGGAATAGAACGGCTAAACAAGTTAAACTTTCTGCTACAAATAAGGAAGTCTTAGGTTTGCTTGCGCAAAGCTATTGTAAGTGATCCGATTTATTTTCGTGAAAGAGACAGAGATCATCTGTTAGTCTTTCTAAATCTGCTCACTTTTGAAGTTGTCAACAAGGACAATCGCTGCCGTTAGTGCCGTTGATGTGCTCAGTGATTGTCTGTCCCCCTAAATTCTACCTATGATTCGTTCTTGTTTTTTATTGTCTCAACTAAACAAACGTTAAACAAACTTGAAGGAAAAAACTTTTCAAATCGCTGTGGGAATCCTTCCGCTCTTTTGTTTTCTCTATTCTTCGGTTCAGTAAACTAGTAAGAAAAACTAGATCATCTCACATAGTGTATATACTAAAGTATGATATTCTAGCAAACATTCACAAAATGTCGACTGGGAAGGCATAATGTCTATTTGGTTCTACTAGGTACGGTATATAGTTTATTTGCTGCATCACTAGTTAGCTTATGAATGCTTTGCTTTCATCATCCTTCGTTTCAAAAACTCGATAAGTTGCCTAATCTTATGCTTGTGTAGATGGGATAACTACATATGCTCGTATCAATGTTTTGTCGAGAAAAACCGGATTTTCCGTTTTTGAAGGACTTTCTTTCAAAAGTTGTAGAAAATAACTGACTTTCATTTTACTCTTTAGACTAAGCACGCACGAAAAGTTTTAAAGATTCCGAAAAATGATTGATGCTGAATGGATGCATTTACGTATCTCGCTTTCATTTTCTAGTTACACGATCTGCGACTCTATAGGTGCACAAGCGCTACATGCTGAATGGCACTGCCTATATGTATGGTGTATCCATGAAAGTACAGACAGTCAGCCTTTTGAATTAAGAGAGTTGGTTAGGCTATTCTAAACCATTACAACTTGGTTCATTAATTCTTGGGTGCCAATATCTTTACAATCCCTGGGATTCCCATTCACAAAATGTAATTTATCTAATGGATTTATTATGCATCATGGTCAAAAATAGTGGCGACGTTAGGTCGTTATTGTAATTGTTTAATTTCCCAAGTATGTGTTTCCTTTGAGTACACTAGTAACCGGATTTTATCATGCGGTATTTACAAAGTGATAAGTTATATATAGTTTCAAAAACAAAACTTCAAAGGAAATTTAAATATATATCAGTAGTATTAAGCAGTACTCCCCCGTCGGTTCTTCACATTTTATTTTCTCTTCAACCGCTACTAATAAAGTCGTCCACCGATATCCTGCGGTAATATTCTATGTCCATTATATCCATCCGTCGCTGGTTTATTAGTATTATTATTATTATATCAACAAAGAAAGTTTTATGAGAGCCAGCGGTGAAACAAACTTACGAGGGCTGTTTTTGCTTCACAAGAAGAATTTTGCCATTAAATTATTTTAGACATCATTAAAACAGCACAAGTCTGCTCATTATAAGCTGAAAATGTATTATTAGTAACTCCACTGTCATTCATTATTGACGACTCTCGTCTTAACATTTTCTTTGACGATATAAATACGTAATATATAATTATAATAGATGCTAAATAGACTTTTCATACTATCTTTTTCTGGATCAATGATAAATGCGGGTGGACAGGGCTGATCTCGGCATTAATGAGATGCATAATAATAGATAATATATTGGTTCATTCATTTTTCCGTGTCTTTCAATTCTTAAATGTTCTAATATATTGCAGGCTGAGGAAGATGCTATCCTTTTGTGAACACCATGTCGTGTTTTTGTTATTTCATTGCTGTCAAATGCTTGCAGCTTCAGGTCGGTTTTACCCAGGTGAAAGTAAATGCATACCTTATTCTTTCATGTCTTTGCTCCGTGTAATTTAATTAACAAAATGTCACATATGAGCATACACGTTGGTTACCAACTGATGTATGAATCAATTCAGGCATGTACAAAATCCAAAATGTTATTCATGCCTAGTGGATTAGTGTCCTTTCCACTGAACAATGGCTGTTTATATTGTATCTATGTAGTTTTATATTTACGTGGACACGATAATAGGCAAGGGGAAAGTTTTTATATACGCTATGAAGACTTGTTTGAGTTAACATCAAAATGGTGCGATATATAGTGGCAGCACATTCAAAGGATACTCGTATTTAAAATCACTAAAGTGAGCAAACAATTTCCCTTTTGTTCTCATTCTCTTTTACCTCCCGTTCCATTTCTATTTTTCCCTCCTCATCCTCTCTTTCTCTCTCTCTCTCTCGCTTGGTTTAGATATATATAAAAAACAAAAATTGGTACATAAATAGTTATGAGGAGAAGTGGTAAGTGGGTAAATGTGGTGTTACAATATGTCTCAACAAAAAAAAGACAGCTGTGGCGAGAGATTGAAATGAAAACTGGTAAAGGAAAAAAGCGCACAGTCAAAGTCAGGAAATATTGTGTTGGAGGAACTTAATCTAAACTATTCATGAACTTGTGTTTGTGTGGACCCTTGTTGCCAACAATAAGTAACTATTAGTTTGTATGTATGTTGAGCAGTACTGTACTTATGTTTCAACCCATCTTCTTACCTTTGTATTAGCCCGTTAGTATGGTGCGTATTTATGTATTCATCGGTGTAGTGTAGAGGGATTGGATAACGTGCATGAGCGGATGGGTGAAATAGGGCAACTCACTGAGGACCTTAACTCCCGCTGGAACACACCAGTCTCTTTTCATAAAGAATAGAAGAATAGGAAAAGAAAAAACCTTGGAGAATTCAATACTTTATTATCTTGTCATGACCGGAGTAGCGAGTAATGCACCTTTTGAAAGTAGATTGTCTTGAAGCTGCCGATTTCCCAGACGTTTCTTACCATCTTCTATATTCTTTAGAAATCACGGGCGTAGATTTGTTTATAGGTACTTACTTATAGACTACTCAAATGTATATCTATTCATTCGGCGTATTTTCACTCCTTCTATCGAATTTAGTAGTTTGTATCATCATTTTTCATTGTGTATACCAAAAACTGAAACAATACGCAACTACTTTACTACTACATACCTACTCAAAAAATGTGCGACTAGGTTTATGCTTCCAATTTTCTATTTTCATATAAACGAACATCCAAGTCTTTTGCTTTCCAAACATATCTTCTACTGCCTAGTGTTAAATATTCCGATGATTTGCTTTCTACTCATGCTTTCTCAAAACTGTGAGCAACCTTCTGTATTTAACTGTTTTAATGTACATTAGTCATCAAGTTATATTTTTAGTTGAATGGTTTTAGTTAAGTTTATAAGCTTTAATCTTTACGTTATAATAATAATTATGCTACTATCTTAGCATCACTACACATAGTCCATCGTTTCGTTGGATAAGCTTCTTTTTGTGCAGTATCAATCATTGTCTGCAACAGCAATTAACTATTAAAAAGCAGCCGTCTTCTGAAATTAGAACAAATAGGCGATTGCACATTGGGAGTGGAGTTTTAAGAAGAAGCATCGCTGTACCTGTACCAGGGATCAACTCCCTCACGTACTGCTGACACAAAACTCATAAAAGTCAAACCAGGTGAGACTGCAGAAAAAATAACTACGCCGTTACTTATGAATCTTACTTGTCAAGCATCGTATTACATCGTTCCATTTACTCCACCTGTATTTTTTAATTCTTATTTTTTCTCACTCGTTTTAGCTGCCTATAAATATATGGCTTGCCCAGCAATTTTTCTCTCTATGTCCCACTGAAACCAGCAATGGAAATTGCACAAAAATTTATCATTCCCAACATGTAACTACAGAGTAGTAGAGTAATAAAGTGAGTAAGTACACAAGTAATTGCAAGAGCAGCAAGGAAAAGAAATAGAAATGGTATCTTTGAAAGAGTAATTCAAGTAGAAAGTAAAACAACAACCAAAGAAAGTAGTTGAGAAAGAGAGAGAAAAAGGATAGAAGCACAATTACAGTTGTTCATGTCCTACTACAGACTCATCCTCTCGACATATAGGCGCTACTACTATTACTATTATATATACAATGTATATATAAGGATACTAAAAAACTAGTATTGCTACATACATAATATATTTTCTGAATAGGAAACTTGTTTTTTTCTGCTAGCATGCCACAGACAATGATAAATATTTGCACTAGTGAATATTTCCTTCGTTGGCCTTTTTAAGAATGATGATACACTTTTTAATGTACATTATTGTAAGACCAGTTCAACTTGGGACTGCGTCTCTAAACTTTCTATTTTATCCTCTTTCTTTCCGTCTTTTACTTATTTCGATTTTGAGTAGTACTATATAAACATATATATGAGTGCAAAGTTGTATCTATTTGATACTTTGTCTTGAAATGGCTCTTTACAGAGAAATTCTACATCACCTGCTACCACAACTCTCTATCTAAACTAGAACAACGGGAAATGTATAGGTACCATATAAAGAACGGCGCCATTACAACCACATGCCTATGCCTACTATACTTACCGATAAATAAATACATGAACTTATTATAGAAGAATAAACGACGGTAAAACTCTTATCTGCTAAATACAATTTACCATGTACAAACGTCGCACATACCCATTAGCATTCTTGTTGTAGAAAAATAATGCGGACACTTGGTTCGTCTGATATTAATAGAAGCGCATGCTGTTTCTACTGCTACTACGTCTACTGCCATTCAAAACTACACAACCACCACTGCAATGTCAACCACTAAAACAACAAAACTGTTTTATAAACGATTATGACTTTGTCTGGTAGGGAAAATACGGAATTCTATGTAACATTGCAAAAGTGGACGATATGAGCTGAGTTGAGAAAAAGGTGGAAAAGTCTAGTATCTGCTTAAAAATAGAAACGTTCTGTTGTGGCAATATTAGGAGCATTGTGTCTGTTTGTCAGTTTCTAGAATGATGCTCCACTTGGTTACACACCATATCATCTTTGTTTATGATTTTACACTAGAAGATTGGCCGTCTCCTTCTATCTTACTCTCTTACTTGTCATTGGGAATAAACGTTTGTAGATCAATTTTGTGCGTACTCATGCATCTCGTGAAAACTATCGCTATGGAAGAAAGGATCACCACAATATGATGATGATGACTAGTAGCACAAGGAGAGAAGAGAGATAAATGAAAAAGAGTTGAAACAAGATTTCCGTAATTTCCATAAATTATCTGTATATGATTTAATGGATGATGTAGCCACTTCCCACAAACATATTTCCCATCTCGTTTTCTCTCCTGTTCATACAGAGTATCTGACTATTTACATACGGATTACATGTTATGTTACTAGTTTTGATTTTAATCTCTTGTTGTTGGCAATGGCAATCAATGTTCCTAATTCGAAGAACTGTGTGCACCTCCCAAAACTTCCAACTATCAAACAGAAAAGTAAGGGGGAAAGCGAGAGGGAAGGAATTGAGAAACGATCCGTGATCATTTGTTTGTGATCTAGTCGTGTGGATTTGAGTGCACTGAAGCTCATCGCCCAACAAACATTCCACTTTGTTTTAAACTTCCTTCCTAATCAGGATACACCACAGGAAACTTGAACAGAAGTTATCGGTGGTCGCCATACACGAATACTTACTCAGGAGAATGAGTAAACAGAGCACAGGAAACCATATTACATACCTAAATGCCGTCTGTTGGGACCAGTTATGTCTTCTATCATCATTTTCCTACCACAACACCGACTTCAGTTAAGCGCAATTTATCTGATATTTACTTTCTTCTTATAATGTTTCTGGTAATATCAGTATGCATATTGGATATAATGTGTGTGATGAGTAGCCAAATTTTGCAAACACAAGACATGGTGTGTAATAGGAAGCATATGAGGGAATGTTCTCATGGCAGCGATCTAAGCCAAATTACTAATTCTAGCAAAACAAGTTTGTTTATCCAAGAGATTAAATGTACACATACCTGGGGAATAATCAACGCGACAATGGCTGCACTTAAGGTCGATAAATTGAGATCTTCGGAAGTACTCTGTCCCAGAGTATTGGTCCTCACAAAGGGAGCTCTTTTGGAGGAGTTTCCATTCTCCTCCTTCTGGGGCCTTGCAAATGGACAACTCATTGTGCGTACTAGGAATATACTTTGTTACACCGCTTCTGTTCGAGAGTAGCAAACAGCTGGGCTACTACCAAGGAAAAAAAATGTTTTCGGCTGTTGAAGTCAAGTTCACATCAACGTGTATTACACAACACGAACCTTTTGCTCCAGGATATCTGTGCAAGCGTTTACAAACACACCAACGGCTTTACTTTGACAAGACTTTTCATCGCATGGGAGAAAACCTGAAAAAAAAATTCAAAGGACATTTAGAATTTACTTGCCACGAATCACGTACTTATACTAATGTTCTTGCTTCCTCACAACATTCAGCAGCAAAATGATTTCAAAATACATAAATATGACAAATAGCACTATCGTATATTTTAAAACCTTCATTGATACAATTCAGCTGAGATTTTTCATTAAAACTGGAGTTGTTCTCAGGCACTATTAAGTACAAAATAAAACGTATGAATAGCTAGACGTTGAATTTTTTCCTTAAACAAGAAGTCGCAAATAATGTGTAGTTTCTAACGAAACCGTCTTATATTTGCGTCATAAATAATTACCAGGGGTTCTCCAAAGAGAAAAGACAAAAAATAAGTAAGTATTACCGTCTGCCAAACTTTGCTTCATCATTTTCTATTGTATGTTCTTGGGAATAGAACACACCTTTGCACTTATTATTCCTATACCTTTCTTCCGTCCTTTTTTGCGTTCATTTCTTTCTCTTTGTATATTTCGTTTTACTTGACAGCTGAAATTAACATTATTATTACAAAATCTTATTTCATGAGTTGTAGCAAACTGGGGTTTCCTGGCTGCGATAATAGTACGAATCGAAGCAGCAAAAAGGAAAGAAGATGTGCTCAATACTCTAAGCATATACTAATAATACCGTCGTATTATATTAGTTGAACTAACAAGTCAAGTTTCTTTCAAGTAGTCGAAAGCGAATGTGTATTTCATACATGAATTCATAAATTGAAATTGAACTTGCTGTAGCAACCGAATATTCAATTTCGTTTCCGTCTTGATAAACTTCAAAGGAAGGTTGTATACATCAAGCCATACGAATCATTATCCTGCTTCTCATGTCTTCGTTTTCTAATATAAACAGAGAGAAGGAGTTGCTGCTATTACCAACCCCTATTTATTACACATAATCGTAATATGCTACTCAATTGAAAGGATGACAATAAAAAGGAAAGGACTCAACTCTTCCAACTCCTCATCAGTTTATAGAAGATTCTTCTTAGCTCTGCAGCACCAACACTACTAGCTATTTTATGTTTCAAAGTAAAATGGTAAAAAATTTGGAAAGAAAAAGAAAGTAATAACAAATGATTCGTTTTTGCATTTCTATCTTCAGTATATTATGTGTGTGCTTACAATCATTTGGCAAAGAAACGAAATAATAACAGAAAAGGACGTGGAAACTGAATTGTGGTAATGTTGGAGGAGAAAGTCTGTTGTTGTGAGTGCCCATGGATACTTTGATCCAGATAAAGGAAAGAATAAGTATGTTTATGTGTGTACGTACGTGCAAACCTCTTCCATGCGAATATGTAAGTATGCACATCAACAAGAGTCCTCTCGACTTTTATTTACCTCTTTTCCATTTCCAGCTTCTCTTCTTCATTTCAATCCCTTCTACCATTTTTATCTAAACTCTAAACACAAACTGTTCTGTTTTTACTTGAATGAGCCATGTACGGAATGTATTGAATGAAGTATAATCGTGCATTTATATACCACAAACACATTATACACTTCTCAGATTGTATTATTTTCATAGGAGTCTTGTTTCTTTCTATCTCTCTCTCTTTCTTGTATATTATACCGCCTTGAAAATGACTACTTGCCTGCAAAATGATGGTCGTTGCGTGTAAGTAAGGCAACGCCAAACTAAGCACGTTTCTTCTTAAATCAACATACTTAATGCTTATAATATGGAGGATTGCGAATCAGTGAACATGAGCCAAACAAGCACTTTCCCATAGGATGGATGTTAAAAATCCTTCATATTATTTCCCTCCCTTTGAACCTTCATACTTTTATTGAGATGAGTGGTGGTGGTGGCGGCGATGAGGATGTTGATGGTGTTCCTTTGCTCGGCAAACTAATTCAAATGGTATGAAATGATGTTGAAAGCCAAGATGCAAAATGAAGGATGCGGTCAGTTGGAGTGACTCTTTACAAAAATAGAATACATATACATTTACAAAAGTAAATATGTTTATGAGCAAAAAATAAGTCTGAAAAGTGATAGGGTTGAGGATTCAAGGAATTTGACTTGCTTGCCTGTATGTAAGTAGTATAAGGATTTAGGCATGTGCTTTTGTACATACACAGAGCATGCAGGTAAATACTATAATTATATTGCAATTCTCTTGGCTTTGAAATAATATGATGTTTGCTCAGAGTACAAGAGAACAATGCATGAAAGCATACAAACTTACACACACGAAGCAAGAAAGTGTGTCTGTCAGTCAGCCAACTGCAAGAAAAATGAGCGATGGAAGAGGAAACGTGTAATGGTAATGAGTAAGAGTGGTTTCAAAGTACTCTTGAGTTGTTTTTCTCTTCTTTCCCCCTTTTATGCTTTCCTCTTTCTCTCCACCTCTCCAACTTTCCCGTTTGCGTTTTCACAACAACTATTTAATTGTGGTGCCTCTATAACTGGTAGTTGTAGATGTATTCGTGCCATATATACATACCTGCTAAGCTGAAGTAGAGGTATGGAGCAAGTTCTTTCGTTGTGTAGTACACTGCAGTGGTTCGAATAAAGTGTGTATTTCTCAACAGAAAAGATTTATTTCTTGTATTTCTTGTGAAAGAGCTTTATTCAAAATGAAAGAAAGAGGAAGGGAAAAGATGAGCAAACGAAGAAAACAGTCAGGAGAAGTGAAGAAAAGGGCTTTTATTTACACACTTTTTCTCAACTGTCGTGTGAAACCTTACAGCAAACACTGAGACTGAGCATAAGGTTGATGTCTTCTGTCTATGTCGATATCTTCTGCTTTTGCTTCTCTCATTCTCTCCTCTCATCTCCTCTTCTTCGCACACAAACATCTTTCTTAGTTTCATCAGTATGCATTACACAGTTGTATGAATACTTTGATCCTCACTAAAAGTTGCGAACCAGAAGTCAGTATAAAATAACAGGATAACCATAATATGCAATCCTCATAGTTTTCTTAATGATGTAGATTTTTAAGTACAAACAAATTAAGCCCGGAAGGATTGCTCTCAGCTTTTCCCACTAAATAATGAAAGCAAACCAGCATCGTCTTTGAATAACCTTTCGATCTCTTTAGATTTTTGGTTTCACTGTCCTCACACTTCATATCCATTATTTCACAAGTTTACCGCCAGCTGAATTACATGACTTACGTATATGGTGACGGGGAGTGAGACGTCTGGATACCAATGTGGAAATTACCCTTGAAGGTATCATTATTAGGTGTTAAACAATGCCAAGTGGAGAGATTACTTTACACTTAATCTCACTTGTCACTTCTATCTCTTGATGAACATGTATTACAACTACAACAAAATCAGAAAGATTAGCTGAATAAATTGTTTGATTGAAAACTGGCACATATTTTCTGAGAAAATGTTTGGGAAAATTTTGAGAAAACTAATTATTTCGTAGATTTGCGAAATTTTTTGTTTACTGGAATCAAATAATGTGCCTATTGATCAAAAGAAAAGTGTTGCCCAATTAATACCTCAGTGTGTGCTTACATTTAGTTTTGCAATAATTGACTGCTCAGCACACTCAGCAGATGAGCATGACAGTAAGTTAATAAATATGATTTTTTTCTGTTATTTTATATACCTACATATAGTTCCAAGTCAACAGTATAAATGCAACCCATAATAGTTCATTATTTGTTGGCATCTATTTGCTCTTTTTAGTTGTTTTATGATAAAATTTTAAAACAAGTTTTGCGATGTATTTTCGATTGCTATTTGCCGTACTGAATGAAAATGTTATTTCTGGTGTGCATTTTAATGAATTACAAAGAATGGAACTGAAAAACCGTTTTCAAGCTATTCAATCACAAGAAGTAGCTGCTTCAACAACACTACCTGCAAATTGGCAGAGTGATTTGATGTGTTCATGGCTGTGTTATAAATGCTTACGAAATCAAGAGTGGAAAAATTTGAGCCAAGATGTGACAATAATATTATATCAACAGTAAAATCATGACGAATCACAAATTATCTTCGCTTTTTAATCCTTTTATAAATAATAATAAGAAAATTGGCTTTCTGTTTCCACCTGAGAGTTAAAGCACGTATTTGTTTTGTTACTTCAATATTTACACAAAGAGGCGAGATCGTAATTTAAAAAAAAAATTAAATAATTTTTTCATTTGAATATTAAACAATATGTGTACAACATAACATAATAATATAGAGTGTGTTTTTTTACTTTCGAACATCTCAAAATTTCACCCTCTTGGATTTTCGACATATTTGGTGGGCTGAACCAACAGATTCTAAAAACTATTTTTTTCACAATTTCAACCACTTTTGCAAACTGTGTCGGGGACTAGGTCAAATTTGCTGTAAATTTTGACAGGTTTTGTCGAGTGCCCAACTTCTGCGTGTGTCAAGAAAATCAAAAGTTTATTTTACATTCGTAATTCTTGTGCAAATGTCTAAAATGGGCGCCAGTGACAAGTTTCTGACTTATCCTCAACCTACCGATATACCATGACAAAGTGGTTGCGTCAAGTACTTGAAATCACGTGATGTTGTCAAGGTGACAGTGTCCATACCACATGTGTCACTATTGCTCTAAAACATTTAAGAGGTACTATTTTGTACGGAGACTTTATGGTTGTCAAGAGTGTTTAAGTTTTTGTCCTACTAACGTGTGTAGTTTAGTCACGAAGTTGCGTATTTTTCACTTCCGGTTGTGGCCCAATATCATTAGTTAATATGACCCAGTAGTTTTTCTCATTACAATACCAAAATAAAATTAGTGTATTTAGATAGCCCAACTATGTATCTTTATGGTCATGATAATAAAAAATTATTTTATACAGTGTGTAACAAAATAAAGTTGTTTTAGATAATTTGCGCTTATCTGCAATGTCTAAATGACGTGTTTCCATATTAAATAACTTGTTTATTGGTGGAAGTAAACAATAGGAAAATTCGTCATAAATGACCATAAAGATACATAGTTGGGCTATCTAAATACACTAATTTTATTTTGGTATTGTAATGAGAAAAACTACTGGGTCATATTAACTAATGATATTGGGCCACAACCGGAAGTGAAAAATACGCAACTTCGTGACTAAACTACACACGTTAGTAGGACAAAAACTTAAACACTCTTGACAACCATAAAGTCTCCGTACAAAATAGTACCTCTTAAATGTTTTAGAGCAATAGTGACACATGTGGTATGGACACTGTCACCTTGACAACATCACGTGATTTCAAGTACTTGACGCAACCACTTTGTCATGGTATATCGGTAGGTTGAGGATAAGTCAGAAACTTGTCACTGGCGCCCATTTTAGACATTTGCACAAGAATTACGAATGTAAAATAAACTTTTGATTTTCTTGACACACGCAGAAGTTGGGCACTCGACAAAACCTGTCAAAATTTACAGCAAATTTGACCTAGTCCCCGACACAGTTTGCAAAAGTGGTTGAAATTGTGAAAAAAATAGTTTTTAGAATCTGTTGGTTCAGCCCACCAAATATGTCGAAAATCCAAGAGGGTGAAATTTTGAGATGTTCGAAAGTAAAAAAACACACTCTATATTATTATGTTATGTTGTACACATATTGTTTAATATTCAAATGAAAAAATTATTTAATTTTTTTTTTAAATTACGATCTCGCCTCTTTGTGTAAATATTGAAGTAACAAAACAAATACGTGCTTTAACTCTCAGGTGGAAACAGAAAGCCAATTTTCTTATTATTATTTATAAAAGGATTAAAAAGCGAAGATAATTTGTGATTCGTCATGATTTTACTGTTGATATAATATTATTGTCACATCTTGGCTCAAATTTTTCCACTCTTGATTTCGTAAGCATTTATAACACAGCCATGAACACATCAAATCACTCTGCCAATTTGCAGGTAGTGTTGTTGAAGCAGCTACTTCTTGTGATTGAATAGCTTGAAAACGGTTTTTCAGTTCCATTCTTTGTAATTCATTAAAATGCACACCAGAAATAACATTTTCATTCAGTACGGCAAATAGCAATCGAAAATACATCGCAAAACTTGTTTTAAAATTTTATCATAAAACAACTAAAAAGAGCAAATAGATGCCAACAAATAATGAACTATTATGGGTTGCATTTATACTGTTGACTTGGAACTATATGTAGGTATATAAAATAACAGAAAAAAATCATATTTATTAACTTACTGTCATGCTCATCTGCTGAGTGTGCTGAGCAGTCAATTATTGCAAAACTAAATGTAAGCACACACTGAGGTATTAATTGGGCAACACTTTTCTTTTGATCAATAGGCACATTATTTGATTCCAGTAAACAAAAAATTTCGCAAATCTACGAAATAATTAGTTTTCTCAAAATTTTCCCAAACATTTTCTCAGAAAATATGTGCCAGTTTTCAATCAAACAATTTATTCAGCTAATCTTTCTGATTTTGTTGTAGTTGTAATACATGTTCATCAAGAGATAGAAGTGACAAGTGAGATTAAGTGTAAAGTAATCTCTCCACTTGGCATTGTTTAACACCTAATAATGATACCTTCAAGGGTAATTTCCACATTGGTATCCAGACGTCTCACTCCCCGTCACCATATACGTAAGTCATGTAATTCAGCTGGCGGTAAACTTGTGAAATAATGGATATGAAGTGTGAGGACAGTGAAACCAAAAATCTAAAGAGATCGAAAGGTTATTCAAAGACGATGCTGGTTTGCTTTCATTATTTAGTGGGAAAAGCTGAGAGCAATCCTTCCGGGCTTAATTTGTTTGTACTTAAAAATCTACATCATTAAGAAAACTATGAGGATTGCATATTATGGTTATCCTGTTATTTTATACTGACTTCTGGTTCGCAACTTTTAGTGAGGATCAAAGTATTCATACAACTGTGTAATGCATACTGATGAAACTAAGAAAGATGTTTGTGTGCGAAGAAGAGGAGATGAGAGGAGAGAATGAGAGAAGCAAAAGCAGAAGATATCGACATAGACAGAAGACATCAACCTTATGCTCAGTCTCAGTGTTTGCTGTAAGGTTTCACACGACAGTTGAGAAAAAGTGTGTAAATAAAAGCCCTTTTCTTCACTTCTCCTGACTGTTTTCTTCGTTTGCTCATCTTTTCCCTTCCTCTTTCTTTCATTTTGAATAAAGCTCTTTCACAAGAAATACAAGAAATAAATCTTTTCTGTTGAGAAATACACACTTTATTCGAACCACTGCAGTGTACTACACAACGAAAGAACTTGCTCCATACCTCTACTTCAGCTTAGCAGGTATGTATATATGGCACGAATACATCTACAACTACCAGTTATAGAGGCACCACAATTAAATAGTTGTTGTGAAAACGCAAACGGGAAAGTTGGAGAGGTGGAGAGAAAGAGGAAAGCATAAAAGGGGGAAAGAAGAGAAAAACAACTCAAGAGTACTTTGAAACCACTCTTACTCATTACCATTACACGTTTCCTCTTCCATCGCTCATTTTTCTTGCAGTTGGCTGACTGACAGACACACTTTCTTGCTTCGTGTGTGTAAGTTTGTATGCTTTCATGCATTGTTCTCTTGTACTCTGAGCAAACATCATATTATTTCAAAGCCAAGAGAATTGCAATATAATTATAGTATTTACCTGCATGCTCTGTGTATGTACAAAAGCACATGCCTAAATCCTTATACTACTTACATACAGGCAAGCAAGTCAAATTCCTTGAATCCTCAACCCTATCACTTTTCAGACTTATTTTTTGCTCATAAACATATTTACTTTTGTAAATGTATATGTATTCTATTTTTGTAAAGAGTCACTCCAACTGACCGCATCCTTCATTTTGCATCTTGGCTTTCAACATCATTTCATACCATTTGAATTAGTTTGCCGAGCAAAGGAACACCATCAACATCCTCATCGCCGCCACCACCACCACTCATCTCAATAAAAGTATGAAGGTTCAAAGGGAGGGAAATAATATGAAGGATTTTTAACATCCATCCTATGGGAAAGTGCTTGTTTGGCTCATGTTCACTGATTCGCAATCCTCCATATTATAAGCATTAAGTATGTTGATTTAAGAAGAAACGTGCTTAGTTTGGCGTTGCCTTACTTACACGCAACGACCATCATTTTGCAGGCAAGTAGTCATTTTCAAGGCGGTATAATATACAAGAAAGAGAGAGAGATAGAAAGAAACAAGACTCCTATGAAAATAATACAATCTGAGAAGTGTATAATGTGTTTGTGGTATATAAATGCACGATTATACTTCATTCAATACATTCCGTACATGGCTCATTCAAGTAAAAACAGAACAGTTTGTGTTTAGAGTTTAGATAAAAATGGTAGAAGGGATTGAAATGAAGAAGAGAAGCTGGAAATGGAAAAGAGGTAAATAAAAGTCGAGAGGACTCTTGTTGATGTGCATACTTACATATTCGCATGGAAGAGGTTTGCACGTACGTACACACATAAACATACTTATTCTTTCCTTTATCTGGATCAAAGTATCCATGGGCACTCACAACAACAGACTTTCTCCTCCAACATTACCACAATTCAGTTTCCACGTCCTTTTCTGTTATTATTTCGTTTCTTTGCCAAATGATTGTAAGCACACACATAATATACTGAAGATAGAAATGCAAAAACGAATCATTTGTTATTACTTTCTTTTTCTTTCCAAATTTTTTACCATTTTACTTTGAAACATAAAATAGCTAGTAGTGTTGGTGCTGCAGAGCTAAGAAGAATCTTCTATAAACTGATGAGGAGTTGGAAGAGTTGAGTCCTTTCCTTTTTATTGTCATCCTTTCAATTGAGTAGCATATTACGATTATGTGTAATAAATAGGGGTTGGTAATAGCAGCAACTCCTTCTCTCTGTTTATATTAGAAAACGAAGACATGAGAAGCAGGATAATGATTCGTATGGCTTGATGTATACAACCTTCCTTTGAAGTTTATCAAGACGGAAACGAAATTGAATATTCGGTTGCTACAGCAAGTTCAATTTCAATTTATGAATTCATGTATGAAATACACATTCGCTTTCGACTACTTGAAAGAAACTTGACTTGTTAGTTCAACTAATATAATACGACGGTATTATTAGTATATGCTTAGAGTATTGAGCACATCTTCTTTCCTTTTTGCTGCTTCGATTCGTACTATTATCGCAGCCAGGAAACCCCAGTTTGCTACAACTCATGAAATAAGATTTTGTAATAATAATGTTAATTTCAGCTGTCAAGTAAAACGAAATATACAAAGAGAAAGAAATGAACGCAAAAAAGGACGGAAGAAAGGTATAGGAATAATAAGTGCAAAGGTGTGTTCTATTCCCAAGAACATACAATAGAAAATGATGAAGCAAAGTTTGGCAGACGGTAATACTTACTTATTTTTTGTCTTTTCTCTTTGGAGAACCCCTGGTAATTATTTATGACGCAAATATAAGACGGTTTCGTTAGAAACTACACATTATTTGCGACTTCTTGTTTAAGGAAAAAATTCAACGTCTAGCTATTCATACGTTTTATTTTGTACTTAATAGTGCCTGAGAACAACTCCAGTTTTAATGAAAAATCTCAGCTGAATTGTATCAATGAAGGTTTTAAAATATACGATAGTGCTATTTGTCATATTTATGTATTTTGAAATCATTTTGCTGCTGAATGTTGTGAGGAAGCAAGAACATTAGTATAAGTACGTGATTCGTGGCAAGTAAATTCTAAATGTCCTTTGAATTTTTTTTTCAGGTTTTCTCCCATGCGATGAAAAGTCTTGTCAAAGTAAAGCCGTTGGTGTGTTTGTAAACGCTTGCACAGATATCCTGGAGCAAAAGGTTCGTGTTGTGTAATACACGTTGATGTGAACTTGACTTCAACAGCCGAAAACATTTTTTTTCCTTGGTAGTAGCCCAGCTGTTTGCTACTCTCGAACAGAAGCGGTGTAACAAAGTATATTCCTAGTACGCACAATGAGTTGTCCATTTGCAAGGCCCCAGAAGGAGGAGAATGGAAACTCCTCCAAAAGAGCTCCCTTTGTGAGGACCAATACTCTGGGACAGAGTACTTCCGAAGATCTCAATTTATCGACCTTAAGTGCAGCCATTGTCGCGTTGATTATTCCCCAGGTATGTGTACATTTAATCTCTTGGATAAACAAACTTGTTTTGCTAGAATTAGTAATTTGGCTTAGATCGCTGCCATGAGAACATTCCCTCATATGCTTCCTATTACACACCATGTCTTGTGTTTGCAAAATTTGGCTACTCATCACACACATTATATCCAATATGCATACTGATATTACCAGAAACATTATAAGAAGAAAGTAAATATCAGATAAATTGCGCTTAACTGAAGTCGGTGTTGTGGTAGGAAAATGATGATAGAAGACATAACTGGTCCCAACAGACGGCATTTAGGTATGTAATATGGTTTCCTGTGCTCTGTTTACTCATTCTCCTGAGTAAGTATTCGTGTATGGCGACCACCGATAACTTCTGTTCAAGTTTCCTGTGGTGTATCCTGATTAGGAAGGAAGTTTAAAACAAAGTGGAATGTTTGTTGGGCGATGAGCTTCAGTGCACTCAAATCCACACGACTAGATCACAAACAAATGATCACGGATCGTTTCTCAATTCCTTCCCTCTCGCTTTCCCCCTTACTTTTCTGTTTGATAGTTGGAAGTTTTGGGAGGTGCACACAGTTCTTCGAATTAGGAACATTGATTGCCATTGCCAACAACAAGAGATTAAAATCAAAACTAGTAACATAACATGTAATCCGTATGTAAATAGTCAGATACTCTGTATGAACAGGAGAGAAAACGAGATGGGAAATATGTTTGTGGGAAGTGGCTACATCATCCATTAAATCATATACAGATAATTTATGGAAATTACGGAAATCTTGTTTCAACTCTTTTTCATTTATCTCTCTTCTCTCCTTGTGCTACTAGTCATCATCATCATATTGTGGTGATCCTTTCTTCCATAGCGATAGTTTTCACGAGATGCATGAGTACGCACAAAATTGATCTACAAACGTTTATTCCCAATGACAAGTAAGAGAGTAAGATAGAAGGAGACGGCCAATCTTCTAGTGTAAAATCATAAACAAAGATGATATGGTGTGTAACCAAGTGGAGCATCATTCTAGAAACTGACAAACAGACACAATGCTCCTAATATTGCCACAACAGAACGTTTCTATTTTTAAGCAGATACTAGACTTTTCCACCTTTTTCTCAACTCAGCTCATATCGTCCACTTTTGCAATGTTACATAGAATTCCGTATTTTCCCTACCAGACAAAGTCATAATCGTTTATAAAACAGTTTTGTTGTTTTAGTGGTTGACATTGCAGTGGTGGTTGTGTAGTTTTGAATGGCAGTAGACGTAGTAGCAGTAGAAACAGCATGCGCTTCTATTAATATCAGACGAACCAAGTGTCCGCATTATTTTTCTACAACAAGAATGCTAATGGGTATGTGCGACGTTTGTACATGGTAAATTGTATTTAGCAGATAAGAGTTTTACCGTCGTTTATTCTTCTATAATAAGTTCATGTATTTATTTATCGGTAAGTATAGTAGGCATAGGCATGTGGTTGTAATGGCGCCGTTCTTTATATGGTACCTATACATTTCCCGTTGTTCTAGTTTAGATAGAGAGTTGTGGTAGCAGGTGATGTAGAATTTCTCTGTAAAGAGCCATTTCAAGACAAAGTATCAAATAGATACAACTTTGCACTCATATATATGTTTATATAGTACTACTCAAAATCGAAATAAGTAAAAGACGGAAAGAAAGAGGATAAAATAGAAAGTTTAGAGACGCAGTCCCAAGTTGAACTGGTCTTACAATAATGTACATTAAAAAGTGTATCATCATTCTTAAAAAGGCCAACGAAGGAAATATTCACTAGTGCAAATATTTATCATTGTCTGTGGCATGCTAGCAGAAAAAAACAAGTTTCCTATTCAGAAAATATATTATGTATGTAGCAATACTAGTTTTTTAGTATCCTTATATATACATTGTATATATAATAGTAATAGTAGTAGCGCCTATATGTCGAGAGGATGAGTCTGTAGTAGGACATGAACAACTGTAATTGTGCTTCTATCCTTTTTCTCTCTCTTTCTCAACTACTTTCTTTGGTTGTTGTTTTACTTTCTACTTGAATTACTCTTTCAAAGATACCATTTCTATTTCTTTTCCTTGCTGCTCTTGCAATTACTTGTGTACTTACTCACTTTATTACTCTACTACTCTGTAGTTACATGTTGGGAATGATAAATTTTTGTGCAATTTCCATTGCTGGTTTCAGTGGGACATAGAGAGAAAAATTGCTGGGCAAGCCATATATTTATAGGCAGCTAAAACGAGTGAGAAAAAATAAGAATTAAAAAATACAGGTGGAGTAAATGGAACGATGTAATACGATGCTTGACAAGTAAGATTCATAAGTAACGGCGTAGTTATTTTTTCTGCAGTCTCACCTGGTTTGACTTTTATGAGTTTTGTGTCAGCAGTACGTGAGGGAGTTGATCCCTGGTACAGGTACAGCGATGCTTCTTCTTAAAACTCCACTCCCAATGTGCAATCGCCTATTTGTTCTAATTTCAGAAGACGGCTGCTTTTTAATAGTTAATTGCTGTTGCAGACAATGATTGATACTGCACAAAAAGAAGCTTATCCAACGAAACGATGGACTATGTGTAGTGATGCTAAGATAGTAGCATAATTATTATTATAACGTAAAGATTAAAGCTTATAAACTTAACTAAAACCATTCAACTAAAAATATAACTTGATGACTAATGTACATTAAAACAGTTAAATACAGAAGGTTGCTCACAGTTTTGAGAAAGCATGAGTAGAAAGCAAATCATCGGAATATTTAACACTAGGCAGTAGAAGATATGTTTGGAAAGCAAAAGACTTGGATGTTCGTTTATATGAAAATAGAAAATTGGAAGCATAAACCTAGTCGCACATTTTTTGAGTAGGTATGTAGTAGTAAAGTAGTTGCGTATTGTTTCAGTTTTTGGTATACACAATGAAAAATGATGATACAAACTACTAAATTCGATAGAAGGAGTGAAAATACGCCGAATGAATAGATATACATTTGAGTAGTCTATAAGTAAGTACCTATAAACAAATCTACGCCCGTGATTTCTAAAGAATATAGAAGATGGTAAGAAACGTCTGGGAAATCGGCAGCTTCAAGACAATCTACTTTCAAAAGGTGCATTACTCGCTACTCCGGTCATGACAAGATAATAAAGTATTGAATTCTCCAAGGTTTTTTCTTTTCCTATTCTTCTATTCTTTATGAAAAGAGACTGGTGTGTTCCAGCGGGAGTTAAGGTCCTCAGTGAGTTGCCCTATTTCACCCATCCGCTCATGCACGTTATCCAATCCCTCTACACTACACCGATGAATACATAAATACGCACCATACTAACGGGCTAATACAAAGGTAAGAAGATGGGTTGAAACATAAGTACAGTACTGCTCAACATACATACAAACTAATAGTTACTTATTGTTGGCAACAAGGGTCCACACAAACACAAGTTCATGAATAGTTTAGATTAAGTTCCTCCAACACAATATTTCCTGACTTTGACTGTGCGCTTTTTTCCTTTACCAGTTTTCATTTCAATCTCTCGCCACAGCTGTCTTTTTTTTGTTGAGACATATTGTAACACCACATTTACCCACTTACCACTTCTCCTCATAACTATTTATGTACCAATTTTTGTTTTTTATATATATCTAAACCAAGCGAGAGAGAGAGAGAGAAAGAGAGGATGAGGAGGGAAAAATAGAAATGGAACGGGAGGTAAAAGAGAATGAGAACAAAAGGGAAATTGTTTGCTCACTTTAGTGATTTTAAATACGAGTATCCTTTGAATGTGCTGCCACTATATATCGCACCATTTTGATGTTAACTCAAACAAGTCTTCATAGCGTATATAAAAACTTTCCCCTTGCCTATTATCGTGTCCACGTAAATATAAAACTACATAGATACAATATAAACAGCCATTGTTCAGTGGAAAGGACACTAATCCACTAGGCATGAATAACATTTTGGATTTTGTACATGCCTGAATTGATTCATACATCAGTTGGTAACCAACGTGTATGCTCATATGTGACATTTTGTTAATTAAATTACACGGAGCAAAGACATGAAAGAATAAGGTATGCATTTACTTTCACCTGGGTAAAACCGACCTGAAGCTGCAAGCATTTGACAGCAATGAAATAACAAAAACACGACATGGTGTTCACAAAAGGATAGCATCTTCCTCAGCCTGCAATATATTAGAACATTTAAGAATTGAAAGACACGGAAAAATGAATGAACCAATATATTATCTATTATTATGCATCTCATTAATGCCGAGATCAGCCCTGTCCACCCGCATTTATCATTGATCCAGAAAAAGATAGTATGAAAAGTCTATTTAGCATCTATTATAATTATATATTACGTATTTATATCGTCAAAGAAAATGTTAAGACGAGAGTCGTCAATAATGAATGACAGTGGAGTTACTAATAATACATTTTCAGCTTATAATGAGCAGACTTGTGCTGTTTTAATGATGTCTAAAATAATTTAATGGCAAAATTCTTCTTGTGAAGCAAAAACAGCCCTCGTAAGTTTGTTTCACCGCTGGCTCTCATAAAACTTTCTTTGTTGATATAATAATAATAATACTAATAAACCAGCGACGGATGGATATAATGGACATAGAATATTACCGCAGGATATCGGTGGACGACTTTATTAGTAGCGGTTGAAGAGAAAATAAAATGTGAAGAACCGACGGGGGAGTACTGCTTAATACTACTGATATATATTTAAATTTCCTTTGAAGTTTTGTTTTTGAAACTATATATAACTTATCACTTTGTAAATACCGCATGATAAAATCCGGTTACTAGTGTACTCAAAGGAAACACATACTTGGGAAATTAAACAATTACAATAACGACCTAACGTCGCCACTATTTTTGACCATGATGCATAATAAATCCATTAGATAAATTACATTTTGTGAATGGGAATCCCAGGGATTGTAAAGATATTGGCACCCAAGAATTAATGAACCAAGTTGTAATGGTTTAGAATAGCCTAACCAACTCTCTTAATTCAAAAGGCTGACTGTCTGTACTTTCATGGATACACCATACATATAGGCAGTGCCATTCAGCATGTAGCGCTTGTGCACCTATAGAGTCGCAGATCGTGTAACTAGAAAATGAAAGCGAGATACGTAAATGCATCCATTCAGCATCAATCATTTTTCGGAATCTTTAAAACTTTTCGTGCGTGCTTAGTCTAAAGAGTAAAATGAAAGTCAGTTATTTTCTACAACTTTTGAAAGAAAGTCCTTCAAAAACGGAAAATCCGGTTTTTCTCGACAAAACATTGATACGAGCATATGTAGTTATCCCATCTACACAAGCATAAGATTAGGCAACTTATCGAGTTTTTGAAACGAAGGATGATGAAAGCAAAGCATTCATAAGCTAACTAGTGATGCAGCAAATAAACTATATACCGTACCTAGTAGAACCAAATAGACATTATGCCTTCCCAGTCGACATTTTGTGAATGTTTGCTAGAATATCATACTTTAGTATATACACTATGTGAGATGATCTAGTTTTTCTTACTAGTTTACTGAACCGAAGAATAGAGAAAACAAAAGAGCGGAAGGATTCCCACAGCGATTTGAAAAGTTTTTTCCTTCAAGTTTGTTTAACGTTTGTTTAGTTGAGACAATAAAAAACAAGAACGAATCATAGGTAGAATTTAGGGGGACAGACAATCACTGAGCACATCAACGGCACTAACGGCAGCGATTGTCCTTGTTGACAACTTCAAAAGTGAGCAGATTTAGAAAGACTAACAGATGATCTCTGTCTCTTTCACGAAAATAAATCGGATCACTTACAATAGCTTTGCGCAAGCAAACCTAAGACTTCCTTATTTGTAGCAGAAAGTTTAACTTGTTTAGCCGTTCTATTCCAAGTTTCTTACATAAAAGCCGTATTAGTAGTGCGAAGGTGAGCCCTTGTCACTTTAAATATATTACCTACTTACACATGTGTACATCTAAACTTTGAATTAATATTTTGCTTCAAGTCATTGTATAACTTCATTTAGCTTACGCTATAGCACCAAAAGTACTAAAAGTAGCATTGTCGCGATAGTATTAAAATTAACTTACACATTAGCGCTGCATGAAAGTTGCGGAAAAGGTATTTTTAAAAACTTTAAATCACCTCGTAATCAACGATCACTATAATTTTGAATTCTTATAATATTGAAACTAAACCCCTTTAAAAGATATAATCTCTCATCCAAAAAATACCCATGCTAACCACCATGACCATTATAAAAGGAAATTTTAAAGATTTGAAATGACTATACCTATGATGCATCCACTAGAGTAGTATTCCAAACCTTTTTACTATCAACTTCATGAATGGAGCGATCTTGTCGAAACTTAGCGATGGGTCAGACAACCAGACAGGCACGTGAAAGGGGAGCAAGTTTGCTTTGACTATTTAATAACTAAAAAGAGGAACTTAGATTTGTAGAACAACAAAGTTCACTTTTACTTATTCATAAAGTGCCCAAAGCTTCAAACTTTAGATTGCATGATAGTATGATAGACATGCTGATTGTAACATTGCCCCATTTTTGTTATATTTTGAGGGCTGCTGAAGTCGCACGCGTGTTGAGATTTTCAAAATCAACGTTGGTATAGTATCTGCGAAAGTTGATTATGAATTTAAGTGCATACCCAATAGGAAAAGAAAAGTTAAAATCACGCAAATTTTAAGTGTTGAAATTACGTTGCGTTTGGCCACTTTTTTTACGTCCAAATCACATTCG
>JAQFYG010000796.1:0-24108 GCA_034694325.1 Entomobrya corticalis | reverse complement strand
CTCCAAGATAAATCAGATCATTTTTTGCTTTTAAGCTGATTTTATACTGGTCGTAAATCCATGAGCAGTTTATTATTGACTGTTACAATAAAGGATTGTCAGAATAAATTATCTAAATTGATGCGACAGCTTCCGTGTAAACCTTTTTCTTCGAATTACTATAATCTAATGAACAATTTTCAGATGCGGATGTATTTAAAAATGAACGTCTCTGTAATTTTCTAGATGGCTCCGTCCAAGCAAGTCACGACTACTTTTGCGCTCCTCTTTGCCATCGCCATCCCGCGGGTGGTGATTGGCCAGCATCAGCCATACTTTTTTAACTATCAACCCCAACAACAGCCACCCCAATACCAGCAGAATACATACCAGCCCTTTACAAACGCCCCACCTCCTGGACCATACTATACTCCAACTTATGAAAGCCATACTACTGGTGGAGGTGGCAGACAGCCAGGACCTCCCGGTCCTGAACTACTTGGTAACTTTTTTAATGATGGATTTTCACCCGCACCAACTGCTCCAGCTTCCAGTCCATTGGTTCCTTATCCCACACAAGTGACCACTTTGGATGGAGCTCGCCATCACTTGTCGCATCAGCCATATCAACCAGTAGGAAATAGCATTGTTCAACAAAATCCTACCGTGCCCACAACCACCACCACAAATGGGTTCCGCCCGAGTCCATTCCTCAACCACCACACTCACATTGTGAATGGGCTCCCACGTCAGCAATTCTTTGGAAATAATTATGCATTCTTTAGAGAACGTCACGGGCTTAATTTGCCACCCACTCAAGGGCCGTTCCTTCAGCAAAATACAATTCAAACTAATGCACCCACTGCTGCTGCTCCATCACCAACGTCAGCAGCTTTGGTTTCTTCATCTGCTGCTCCAGTGAAAACGTCTGCTTCTCAGTCAGGTTTGTTCAGTTAGTTAAGCGATAACTGCCCATGTTGTATCATAATTGTTCAACAAGATAAATTAACATTGAATTGCAGCATCTCCATCCAAAGCCAGTGAAACTAAATCCAATACTAATGTGAAGACTCTTGCACTTGATCTTCCATCCAGTCCATCTCCACCAACAACGCAATCTGCCTTTCTCTCTCGTTTCCCATTCCAGGGGCCGTCGACATTCTCGCCAGGTTTGTTTAGATGTATGTGCAAATTCCACTAACATTATCCTAACTCCTATAAGCATTATATTTCCTAAAACATTAACACTCATTTCCAGTAAATATCTTAAATGGTTTGACAAAATATAACAATATACTTGTGACAATAAAAGATTAATGCATGTAATGACAATGATGACATTGACATGTTCCATGTAATAATGTTATGCGTATGTAAACGATGTATTAGCCACAAATCAACAAAGCTATAAATCAGTGGCATCTGTCACAACCCCTGCCCCAAGAATCTTCCCAACAGCTCAACCCACAGGTCACTTTGGTGTCTCCCCATCCTACCAATTTTCCCAATCTTTCGCAGAACAGGACAGCAATGAGCTTGCAAGACAGCCATTGTTTCAGGGCGATGAGGAAGAAGGAGAAGAGGATGATGACGATAGCTACACTTTGAACAACAACAATGGAAATGTCAACAGTGGAAACGTCAACAGCAACTATTACAGCTCACAGGCAAGACAGGTACAACAACAAAGGCCCCAACAGCAATATGTAACCTCACCCGCCGTTACTGCATCTCCAGTACCATCCTTTACATCTTCACAACAAAATACATATAACAGCGGAGGTACTTTGAACAACAATGGATTGAGCTCTCAAGCAAAGAATGAACCTGCACCTATTCGAATCCATAACACAACACCAATCCGTATAGTTTTTAACTACGAACAAGCCGCAAAAGCGCTGGAAGAGCAGCCAGGCGTCCGTGTAGTCATTGCCCACACCGAAAGAAATAACTTGACTCAAGATGAATTTTCAACGACACTAAGACCCTCCGCACCACCTACTCGAGCCGTGTCTGCTACCACACCAAGGTCTGCATCCTCTCCTGCTAGCTATCAGTATCAGTCAACTACCCCAAGACCAAATAATTATGGCACCTACAGACCAGGAGTATCAACATATAGACCGGAAGTTTCCACTACACAAAGACCTGTGCAAAGAGCATCACCCACTCCCAGATTTCAATATCAGCCACTTAATGTGCCATACAATACACAAAATGGTCAGCAGGATGAAGGGACCACTGCTGCTGCATTAGAAAATCTAGCACTCGAGCTGGAAGGTAGGTTTGGAAGTACTGGGCGTCCCAACTTGGTGTCTCAACAGCCATACTACGAAACAGTAGCTACAGTTGCAACTGAGCCGAAACAAACTGAAAGTCCCCTTCAAACATACAAGCGTGGTGGAAAGAAATACCTGGTTGTCCCCTCAGGTGGAGACAAAGTATACAGAGCTCAAGAACCACGAGTAGTTGTAAATGATTTGGCAAACATTCTCGTTCAAACAGTACAGCCTGGTGGCCATTATTCAGCCACACCCCCCAGCACATTCCCACGACAAACTTTCCGAGAATACGAACAAGTTCAGGAAGTGGGTCAACAAGTTGACGAAGATTTGTCAGAAGAAATTGCTCACCTCAATCAACAGCTTCAACAAGAAATTCAAACAGCTACCACCCCAAGAACAACCACATCCACCACAACTCGTCGTCCACCTGCACACTCTTCACCACAACCACGTCTCAGACCTACCGTTACACCAAACAGACTGCTAAGAATAACGACGTACAGACCTCCATTCACATTTTCATCAACGTACAGAACAACGACTACAACTACTACAAATCCACCTCCTCCTCCGCCATCTCCTTCAGTAGCTCCAGTTGAGGAAGAAATTGAAGAAGGTCTACCTGAAGTCAATAACCAATTGAGCTCAGAACCACCTTCGTTAACGGCAAGAAGGCAACCTCAACGATACTATTATAATGACAAAACACGTAATGGCTTATCTGGAGCTCATCAACGCTACGAATACAATGGTGTTGAGGTACCATCAGTATCTCCACAAGAAGAACAATCTCAGCCAGAAAGAACACCAAAGGGTGTCAGAAGAAGGCTCCGACCAAGAGGAAGACTTGTTGCTGGAGGCCCTCCTCGTCCCGTTCAAGGTTAACAAAAAATCCCATATTTTAGTTCTCAGCTTATTCCCATTTTTAGTTACAATTTTACTGTACCACAAACAGTACAAGGAGCATTATTATATTTGAACCGAAACTTTAACCCATTTTATCTAGTTTATTTTATGCCATCTAATCCGGTAAATAGTAAATTATTCGCTACTTGCTACTTTTATATTATTTTATGCAGATACCTCAGCGGTCTCAAAAACAGCCGATTAGAAATCTCAGAACTGCTGCAACAAAGAAATATGCTACTACACTACATCGCAGTACACGCGACGACTAACCCTACCGCTCTCAATTTAACGGATTATGACTTTAATTTATTATGGTGGTGATTACTGTATTTTGGGATTGTTGCTGATATGTTCGACTGACTCTACTAAAAACCTATTTAATATTTGATTTCATTTATTTCAGAGATTAACTTTTAGTTTTTGACTGGTTTAAGTATTTATTTAAATTATTTTGGTATCATGCATTTTGTTATTTATGGTTTTCCTCTAATTTTTAAATCTGACTTTATCAACCTATATGTTTCATATAAATTTGCAGTTAACAGTGGACCAGGACCTATTGGTCCCTTAGGTCCAGTCGTTGGACCTGATGGACTTCCACCACCACTTCATCTTGGCCCAGGGTTTCAATTAGGAGCAGGTCCAGGTGGTCCCCTTGGCCCAGTTCCACCAGGTTCTCCTTTGGCAGGTCCAGTATTCCGTGTTGGACCACGTGGAAGATTGCTCCGTAGGAAATCCCGTCCTCGCGCTCAGCTTCAAGGTCAGCAACCATCTTTGGCACCATCCGCTGCCCCATCTATTCCACCATCTGCCGCCCCATCACCATCTGCCTTCCCGAATTTGCCTCCAGTGCCACAAGATCTTGGTCCAGGAGGCCCATCTCAACTTCCCCCACTTTACAGCCCAACCCCATTCATTCCTAATGAAGTGCCATTGGTCACCACATTCCGTCCAGGACCACCACCAAACGTTTTGGTTCAACAACAGCGTCTAATTGATGAAGATGAAGAAAGAAAATCAGAGCGACCAAATGCATTCCGTTCACGTTTCAGGTTTTCTCCAGACAGGCAAACAACAAGGGCCTCTGTAGAAGATGAGGACGACGAAGGAGCTTCAAACCAATACGAAAGCGAGGAAGAAGCTCCAGTTCCACAAAGAAGGAGATTTTCAACGACTTCAACAACTACCGAAAAACCCGTTGAAAAGGCGGTCATTTCCGACAGAGCAAATATTCTTCAAAGACAAATTCGTTTTAACAGGAACCGCAAGAACCAAAAAAATAATAAAGAATCGTAAATAGACAATGTTTAGTAGTTACGAAATCTTATTATCAAAAACAATGCACTGAGTTATTTTTTAAAGCTTGCTTTTAAAATATAAGCTTCTTCTCTTCATTGTTTCCTGCAAAATGTATTTAATTTTTCATCATTAGATCAGTATTTCGTTGCTTCTTATAAACTTTTACACATTTAAAAATATTTCACTTCAACTTTTTATATCTTGTTCCTTTTTATTGTACATCTGACATTGTATTATAATAATATTTAAGTAATAAGAATTTATGTAGATATTATGAGCCAGCTACAAATACTCACTTCGGTATCTGTTTTAATATGATGTGTATTGTTAAGAAATTTTTTTCAGCTTTTACTACATTAAGAAATAACTCCTAAGTACTATATTTTATTACAGAAGAATACAAAGTAACGTTAAGTTTAATTATTAAATTAGTTATTTTGTTAATGACAAATGTGCGAAATATTTGCAAAAACGGTTCAAGTTTAATCATATATTGGTAATGGTGATATATTGGGAATTCCGAAATACCTACACAAAAATTAGATGAAAATTATATTTAAAAGCCTAAATGTATCGTCAAATTTTCGTTAAAAAATAATAAAATGGCAGCGTTTTGAAAAAAAGTTTCCTGTATTTTGGACTCAACACTCTCCATTCATGTATTAAAGCTGAGGTTGAGATTGTTGATAGTACGAAGAATATGGCAATACAGCTCCTTGTCCTCGTTGTGTCGTGGGGTAATATGATGCAAAAGGTGAAATTATTTTTCGACACGTTCTTCCTGAATATCTTGCTCCACTGAAAGGATATTTAGCAAAGGAAACCGGACCTGGCGTTCTTGTTGGCAATATAATGGTACCCATTAACGCGTCCACCCCGTAACCCTTAGCCAATAACAATATATCCGCAGGATCTGCCGCAGAATCTATTACAGTTCCTTTACTATTGCCTCCGTCAACACTTGCCGGAGCCAAAACTTGGGGACAACTTCCACTTTGTTCGCTTTTCACAGTAACTTCTTGAATGCGATAACGGATAAAGTTGTCCCAGTCAATGAGCCCATCAGTGACATAACTTAAAGGTTTACCGGCGAGTGAGGGGGGCTTTGTGATTACTCTTTTTTGAGTGTCCATGTCCCACTCAACGTGCTCCACTCCAATCAAAGGGAGCAAGGTCTCCTGTGGTACTTGACTGCAGCAGGTAAAATAGGGAACTCGCTTGTTTATTAAGACTCCGGCCGTACACATTTCCTCTATTGTTGAGAAGCCTGATACTGTTGTGATGTTAGTCCAAGTGTTATCGTACTCACAAGCTGGAAATTAAAAAAAAAAGTTTATACCAACATTTATAAACCGAAATCACGTGCTTGATGGAAAAAACTGAGCTTACTCATGACAAGTAGGTCTCCAGGAAGCACCAATCTTGGTTCATATAAAACTCTATTCTGTTGAAATGTAGAGTCATAATTTTCATCTTTCAAGATAACTTCCAATTCTGCCCCGTTCCTAAAATGCTGTAATTTCATCTTTCTCCCTGCAATATGCGAATGCAACAATACTGCCACTATTTCAACTCCAGATTCAGGAAACATGGTTTTTGTACAGTCTGGTGTGCAATACCCATACACTTCAAAGTCTGGTGTGACAGGTGGGATCATGAAGAGACCAAGAATGTCATTGCTAGCGATGAACATTGCACCGCCATCATTTTCTCTGGAAGCAAAATAATATTTTTAAAGATATGTTAAAAAACTGCCACTTTATTTTACAAAGAGATTTTGAAGAAATAACCACCTCAACTTGTCAGTGTAATAAAGGTCTAAACCAGCAGATATCTTTATTCCAGAGTAGAGTAAAGGATTGTTGTAATGGATTTCTAGCATGTAATATTCGTCAGGGGTTTCCCCGAGAGGTATTCCAACGGAATATGGTAAAACGAATGGCTGAAATTCGATAATTTCATCGTGGTTCAATTTTTAATCAAATACGCCGCTTTCATTAAGGTAATACTATGATACTTTATTTAAACATTACCTTTCCACCGATTGCCCAACCAGTTATAAGAAATTTACAAAGTAAATGTGGAATGACATGAACTCGTTCGAAGTAACATTCTTCTCCAGGATAAGTGGTTAGTGGTTCAAAAATCACATCAGCAATCTCTCCAAGAGGAGCAATGCATCTCCACAACAGAATGTGATGGGTATGTGCTTCAGCAATTTGGTCCTTTAGATATGGATGTACCTTTCAATTAGTAAATGAACGATAAAAATAATCGAAATATTATTATTCATACAAATATAGTTATCTGAAGTTTGTTATATTTTTGCCTATATATTATTAGAAGAGCAATAAATTATATACTAACTACTAACCTCAACTATTTGATGCTTTTGTGTAAGCACAGGAGCTCGAACAATCGAGCATATATAAGAAGTGGGTTTACTTGATAGTGTTGTCTCTCTTCTTATTTCCCACACTTGCAGCGGTTTCTCATAGGTTTTTATAATGGGATCTAGCAAGTAGACTCGGAAACTTCCACGTTTCTCAAAATGGTAGCCGATATCGTCCGTTTCTCCAAATGCCCAGATAACTGATACTAAATCCATCTGTGAAAAAATAACTTGTAAAAGGGGCCAGAATTTTTGCAAATTTTATGAGTTAAATTTATACTTTTTTTTACCGTAATAGGATAATCATAGGGATCACAGGTATCAAAAGGTCTCGCAACTCTGATATAAGTGTAACCGTAATTTTCTACAGCAGAAATCAAAATCCAATCCTGTTTGTTGTCAGAGTATAACTTTCTGTTGTAATCTGCATACATATCCTATTTATATAATATTTTGTGGTATTTTTTAAAAATTTGCAATAAATAAGATTCTGATTTGAATTAGGGGTATAAATAATTTTAATACCGACAAGTAAGGCTGCCCATTTGACCGTACACCCCCGATGATAATATCTGCCTCTTTCATCTGACCGTCTTTTGACATTCCTAAACCAACCCATCCTGTTGTGTTGCAAGTCATGTTGAACGTTATCAGTTTTCTTTTATAATCTGCCTTCCACTCTAACACATATCTTCCCCTGCTGTCCAGAACTTCTCGACCATGATATGGACCCTTGGAGTAGTCCTCTGTTTGTTGTGAGTATTGTTGATCGTAATTAGAAGATTCATACGCTGGATAAACAGCTATGCAAACCCGCACGACAATTAATAGTGTAAATGCCGAGAAGCACTTAAAACAACCAGTTTTCCTATTTTCCATATTTCCTACTATATGTAGCCTTATAAAATTAAACGGAATTTTCAGTATGTCCAACCGAACTTTAAATTTTCAGTTTAGTTATAACGTATATTCTGAAGAGATAGACAGATAAAATGAAGTGATGAACAAAGAAAAATGAAACTGAGAATGTTGTGAAGGGAAAAGGGGAACGACCAAATAAGGTTAAAGAACTTTACTACTGCTTAAAGACCACAAATGCAGGGTATGCGAATTCCTTAGTTGTAATTAAAATTAAAGTTTGCTTTTGAAAAATGCATTCTGTATGTGCACATCATAAACGCATCGTAGTATATTATATGTCATCTTCATGTTGTTACTTTTGGTCATCATTTTCAAGCTTGCGTAATAACGAAAGATGAAAACTAGAACCGCAGTTCTTTCTTTCTTTGGAGCACTATTGAAATATAGTGAACTTTTAAAGCGTCATAGTCAGCAATTTTCATTACACTGTGTGTTAGAATGAAACTATTTTTTCGTATTGGACAATCCATTCCTGCATGTAGTATGCACGTTTGAGATATTTTTATGACGATACGACAACACTGTCACACTTCACTCAGCTCGTCGTTTATAGCTGAGTGAAGTTACAAGCAAAAGTCATTGACATTTATGAAGGGTTCCTATGGATGGAAAACGCGTCAATTTGTCCATCTCATTTTACTTTCATGATAGTCATATGTCAACTTTCGTGTTAATAAACCCCCAATTCCGGACTCCAGATTATGCTGAAAATGCCAAATTCTCACGTTACCCCCAAAAATCAAGTCGCTAAATAATATTCCATGTTGAAACAAGTAACCTTATGCAAAACTCACAATCTGTAGAAAATGGTACAAATAAATCAGAGCTGCTGTCTAGTGCTGATGCTGTCAACCTTGGAACAGAACTAAATGAACAGCCGAGTACTTCCACCCACACTGCTCTGTCGACACCAAAATCAAACGAAGAGATTAACAATGATGACGGAGGTGGTGGTGATGAAAAACGAGACACATCGTTGTTAGAACAGGAAGAGCAGTACGGATGGAAACGTTATCTTGGAGTGATATACGTCTTCTGCGCTGTCAGCATGTCATCTCTTGCTTCAAATATTTTGAAGCTGTTGTCCCACGTAGACCCAGTAACTGTGGGCCTGTACTCCTCTGCAGTAGGCGTTCTCTGTTCTACCCCGTTCATTTTAGTCTCGGCTCTCTTTGTCAAAAATAAATCTGTGATGGACCACGTTTTACCCCTGGGAAAACATAAAAAAGTCATTTTCTTCATGTGGGTCTGTAATGGGTAGCTTGCTAATTTGTCATTACTTAATGGGGTTTAAATTTTTTAAAATCCATTATCCAAATTGCAAAATTTATTTTTGTTTTGTGACAGCTGCGATCTACGTCCACAGTCCTCCTTACTTTCTCTTTTATTTGGTCTATCAGAACCATAATGGTATCCGATGCGAGAACGATTTTCGCCTCGTCAGTGATAATAGTCAACATATTCGGAAGTATTTGTTTCAAGGAAAAGTTTCGAATTGTCACCGCCATAATGTCTGTGATAGCTCTGGGCGGAATTTTTGTGATGAGTAAACCACCGATTTTAACTGGAAAGGCACATTTCAATGATGGCACACTTGTTGGTAGTTCATACATTACTTATAATGTCGTTTTTACTTTGTTACTCATAAAACATTTAATCATTACGTTTTTAAATTTTCAGGAATCGCCTTTGCCTTATTTTGCATGCTTTGTTCTGCTCTAAATATGCTAATTTTGCGCTTCCTTCATAACGTTCATCAGGGAGTTCAAAACGCGTTCCTTTTCACCTGTGCATTTTTCTCTATACTTCCTTTTGCCATTGGATTTGAGAAGATGGAAATTCCACAGTGCACAACTAAGGACATTTTGTTGACAATTCTGTATGGTGTTCTTGCGTCATTCACAAACACTTTCCTTGCGTTAGGGCTTCAGATCGAGAAGGTTGGGGTAGTGGCACTTGTCCGAACTACCGACCTTATTTTTACATTCATGTGGCAGATGATTTTATTGAAAGCGTATCCAGATTGGATAAGGTATTTTATTATAATATTATTATTGCAATTGAAGTAAAACTGAGATTGCTACTGTAAAATTGTTTTCAATGTTTCTTAATTGCGACCGTTCTATCTTTTCAGCTACCTGGGAGCTGGTTTGGTACTGATAGGGGTGCTTGTAGTAGGCATACAAAAATGGTTAGAGGGAAAAGACGAAGATAGTGTGATTAGAAAACGATTTAAGTGGCTTCTTTTGTAATAAAAGTATCAACCAATTTATAAAAAAGAGCAAATAACTGTATTTATTGAAAATACTTTTTGTATGAAAAATCATGAAAAATGACATGATCCTGTATTTGGTCTGCTAATTTCGACATTGTTACTAATCTAAACAGAGATAAGCACACACCTGGACATCTTTTATTTTACTGACTCTCATATCAAATGCATTTCATATAAGGATCCTGACACCTGATGCATTTGAGTGATGCAGGAGCCAAACCATATATAAGACCTGATAATGACCTATCAGGAATTACGAATGAAAACAAGGTTCCTATGGATTAAAACCCCCACCTTAGAATTAAACAACCGTAAATTGAAAGCATATTGAAAGGAGTTATGCTATTAGATATTAGCATCTTTCAGCATACAAAGCTGCTCTTGTATATTTTTTGTAGAACTAACAGCAATTATGAGTCGGGACTGCTAACAAAAGATTGACCTTAAGAAATCAACATGAGCAGTCCGCCTTTTGATGACGAATATTCGAATAGTGTTTATACAGACGACACTGAATTTGAGGATTATGAAAGCAGTTTTGCCACGCAAGTCGTTGAAGAAAGCTTACCGGAACAAAAACTGGGATTAGGTGATACTCAGGTTATACCATCACCATCAGATCAGGGAAAGCCACCAGAATGCTGCGAACGTTATCTTGGCGTCCTGTACACCATATATGGAATCTTTATGACATCGCTTGGATCCATCGTTCTTTATTCTCTGTCTCATGTACATCCGATAACAATAGGCTTGTATTCATTTCCTGTTGGAATTTTTACATCCAGTCTTTGTTTGCTGCATAGATATGCAATACAAAAGAAATCACTGATGGAAAATCTGTCTCCAATGTCGCAAAACAAAAAAGTCATCTTCTTCATGTGGGTCCGTACATGGTTTATAGTTGCTTCATTTTATAAAAATTAAAACCAAAAAGCATTGTTTTACTCAAACTAGAATGTATTAAATTTAGGTACGCTCAACAGCTACGGCAATGCTAACATTTTCTTTGGCCTGGCTGGCTCCCTTTACTTCCCATTCGGACTACCGATCAATTTATGCCACTTACGTCCTAACAGTTACCATTTCTGGGTGGTTTTTGTTTAACGAAAAATTTGGGATCGTGACAAGCGTAGTTTCATTTTTAGTTGTTTGTGGAGTTGTGGTAATGACAAAATCGCCTTTTCTTTTTGGTGGTGAAGATTCAAATTTAGACCTCCCCGTTAGTTTTAACATTCTTCAACTAAGTGCTTTTACACAGTATAACTTTAAATCTCACCAGGCATAAAGTAAACTAATTGATTATTTAACTGTAGACCATTCACTCGGTGGCTCTTGGTGCCATGATTTTCGTTTCCGTGAACATGCTCGTGTTGCGCTATCTGAAGCACATTTATCACGGAGTACGGAATACTTTCTTGTTTACTTGGGCCTTTTTCGCTACCATTCCGTTCGCTATTGCGTTGAACAAAACGACTATCCCGAATTGTACTGCGTGGGATGTAGCTGCTATTGCTGGATATGGTGTTCTTCTGGCCCTCAACAATTCGTATTTTGCACATGCACTAAAAATGGAAGATGCTGGTGTTGTAGCTCTTGTGAGAACATGCGAATTTGTTTTAGCGTGTTTTTGGAAGGTGATGCTACGGCAGCTAACTATGGATTGGATCAGGTGCAGTGCTATGAAATATGCAAACATTAATGTTTTAGTCAATCTCATATTTTTATTTAAAGTGTTTTCCTTTATTGATTTATAACGACAGTTTGCTTGGTGCGGCTCTGACCACGAGTGGCCTGATTGTTGTAGTTACACGAATATGGCTACGAGGAATGGCGGAGGATAACCCAGTGAGGAGAAGATTGAAATGGTTTTTATTATAATAGGGATGGGATAAATAATAAGAAAGCGTGAACGATAATATTTTAATGACTATTGTCATTTTGACTTAATAAACACCTATAAATATATCTCATATAGTGATTTTTAATTGAATAGTAAAAAGATAATGATTATGTAATCAGCATTAAATTGACAGTATTTGTAAAACAAAAGTTTATGAAAACAAATGGGGTCAACTTATCAATAAAATTGGTAGAT
Organism: Entomobrya corticalis; assembly: GCA_034694325.1. Taxonomy (NCBI): domain Eukaryota; kingdom Metazoa; phylum Arthropoda; class Collembola; order Entomobryomorpha; family Entomobryidae; genus Entomobrya; species Entomobrya corticalis. The sequence continues at coordinate 11,953 of JAQFYG010000796.1, read as the reverse complement.
CCAAACCGAACCTTTATTTTCGCCAAAGACTGGGCAACCTTTTTGAACAACGACTTTTCGTTAAACCTCCAGTTATTTCTTGCGCTGTCAAGAAATCTGTTAGACTGGCTGAGCACACCTGCTGCAATCTTCACAATAAAAATGACACTGAAACCGTCTGTGGCCAATAAAGGGAAAAAAGCCAGACCTGGCATTGGTATCAATCTATGCAGCTTTAAACAGGCATACAATGAAATTATTATACAAGAACAAGCAGCAGTAATTATGGAAGGTAGAAATACTGCTTGTAATACATGATCGTATTTCAGATTCAAAATGTAAATTTGCCGGTATTTATGAAACACATTGGCGTAATGAGGTTTCAAAGTTCTAAGTTCAGCACGTTTCAGGCGAAGAATTGCCATTTTTTCGGAAGCTGAGGGTGTCCCTACTTTGATTGTTCTTTGTTGTGGAGTGTCCAAAGATTTCGGTGTTGTTACTGATGTGGTACCTGAAATGACAAGTTGTGGAGGGCTACTTGGAACTGATGGAACATTGTTCATTTTCCTAGAAAGTGAAAGTAAAAAGGGCTTATAAAATCTCAAAAATTTATACGAAATATTATTGCTGTGTTTAAACTTACTTTGAAATAATCTGCACGTAATGGTCCATGCATCTCAATCCAACAAACATGAATTCAAAAACGTAGTAGCATGCAGGTGCAATACTGTTAGTCCACATGAAGTAGTCAAAGAGGAGAAGTGCTATTCTTGGCAATAAATGAGGCAGATTGCACCCATTTGCGCTATTAAACAGCATATATCCTAGATGAGGGGGTTTGCAAGGGTCCACCAGAAGAATCGCGACCATCAAACCTGGCAAACCAAAACTGGTTACAATTCCAAGAGTCATGAGAACTTTCCCCATCCCATCTGACTTTACTGTTTTGGCTGTCATATAGTAGATAAAAAGTTTAGTACAAACGGCTGTTAAATCTTTATTGTACTCTATGACTCTATTTGTAGTATTATGTACCTTCAGGATTAAGTTGCTCAAATCGTAGAAAAGAACAAATCATGTCAAGAGCGTCTCTTTCCTTCAAAAGAATGACAGTTTTCATACTCAATGTCACTATGAAGCAGTCCAGAAACACAAGACCTAACATTTTCGATGATGTCACATTATTCTTTAAAGTGAGCATAAAGTTCACCACCATTACGACCACGTAAATCCATTGCGCTAGAAGTGTTACTTTGTACATTTGAAGCCTGAACCGGGACTTATGGACAATAGGAAATTTGCTGTCCTTTGGCCATTCATAAGGTGTTAGAAAAAATGAGTTGCAAATTCGCATTTGCATACGAAAATAGGGACTGAGCTTGTGGAACATTTTATTAAATGTTTATTTCTTTAAAAATAGTACTCCCAGATGTAATGAAAACTTCCACGTTAGAGTGTAACAACCAAGTAGAAGTGAACTTTTAACAATGAAAAAAAGCTTGGTTCATATAGTGCCGTAGGCCATCATTCTATATGTAAACACGTGGAGTCTACTAAAGATAAAGTCTAGTTCTATTTTTTCTTATTAACCAACAGTTAGAATGAAAGTGCTGTAACAATTTTTATTCATGTTTTTAGTCAATTATTCATTATTATTGCTGTTAATAGAAAAACGCGGAAAAACAGTTTTTAATCAGGAATCAGTATTATTAGAATGTTTATGATTTCAGCACTGGTACGATGACAAAACACATCGAAAAGTTTGTTATACAAAGTTATACTGGCGATATATTATTATAAAAGTATAATTTTCTTTGTTTACCTGCTTTTTACCTATGACCATTTTCCATCAGATCGAGATTATGGTTGGACGAGTCAGAGAAAGCATTATCAGCAAAACAACATCGCGCATCGTTAATTACTTAAAGTCTAAATTAGAAATAATGAGATAAGTAGTGACCGCAAAAGAAAATATTTAACTTTTGCATAATCTACTACCGCCATTTTTGTGTTAAAAATTGTGGAAATGTTTTGAAATCTAGGATGTAAAGTATTTGAAAATTATATAAGTACTAACATTTTGTTAATTTGGTTGCCTCCTGTTTGTCGTTAAAATTAATTATGAAAAAAAATTTATTGAAATTGTAGGGTTCACCAAAGCGCATGTAAACCTTCCAACTTTATATACAACTTTCCAAATAGCCATTCCAGTAAATTCGACTTTCTTTATTTTTTAACGATAAACGAACATTTTTAAGATAAACTATTAGAAGTTTTTTTTGCCATTTACGCAAAAATTATGATTACATAATTTATATATGCATTAGCTTTAATATTTACCTTCACATCCATTAAGTAGATTCATTTTATAATTTACCTATATATATTTCAGATATATTGCTTTGTTTATTCTTATTTTAGTGCAAGCTATAGATAAAATGCGTGTCAGAATCACGAGATTAACCGAGAAAAATCTAAAAGCTACATTTAATATGTTGTTTATTTGCCAAAGTACTTAAGGTAGCACTTTAATTATTACGTGAATTGCTTAATTTTCCCGAATTTTTCACTGAATGCCATATTGCCATATTATATCCTTACTCCTTACTCTTTACTGGGTTTCTTCGGAACCAAATTGAGAGATGCGCACCCTGCATACTTGAGCATATCCCCGTTTACTCTAATAGCCACTACCATTTGTTTTATCAGCTTTTCAAGAGGATGATCAGCCTTTTTCGTGTAACTGTCTAGAAAACCCATGCTACCACCACGAGAATAGACGATTAAGCACAACTTTGAATTCACACATTGGACCTCTGTGAAGGGAAGCACTATACGGAATTGCAAGAAACGGTTAAAATTTTAGTAAACATTAGTTCAGTTTACAAACAATTTAATGCAAAAAAATGCTTCATTTTGGATGACACATACATTTTCCAGGATGCATTGGGTCATCATCTGCATGAATACTGAACACAGGCACCGGTATTTGTTGGATTCGTCCGATTTGGCTTATCGATTTTACATAGTCGTCAATGTTATTGGGATAGCCTCCTTGTGGGGCAGTCATGAATTTATAAAATTCAGCGGTTGACTCTGTCCTCATGGCATGATGATAACGAACACCAGGCTTCCAGCCTTTTCTTTGACTTTGTTTGTGAAATCTTAGGAAAAATCAGATTAGACATTCATGTGTACCTAGCGATATGATATGGATCTTTCTATTGAACCAAAAATCCACAATCAATAATTACCGATAGCAAACGTTCTTAATGGTGTCCAGGTTGGTTCTATGAACAAAGTAGTCAGCCAGCCAACCCGAGCTCGTTATGTGCTTGTACGCCCCCACAGTATCCCATTCAACTGATATGAAGATGCACGCGAGAAATATCTCTTTAGCTTCTTCCCCATTTGCACGGAAATATTCGCAAGCTATAGTTCTGCATCATTTTTATCAGAAAACACATTTTTTCTATGAACATTTGCAAATTCATTTGTAACTGAATGTGCATGACGTGAGGTCATTGTCACATTCACACACAACTAATTACTTCTGGAAAGAGGCAAAACGACACAGCTAATTCATTCATCAATCAATACGAAATGAGACTGTTCACCTTACCCGGCCATGCTTTGCATAGCAATTAGCAAAAAGCGGTCATTTGAATGCTGCCCTCTTAGAAACTTCATCACTTCGGAAAAATCCTCGTAGTCATTTGGCACATTAATTTTTCCATTCTGGAATACATATGTATATATATATAACAATAACGTTTTTATATACCAAAAGTTACTTTTCCTCACAATGCTTATGCAGAGCTGTAATTGGCCCAGTTTATTTTTCCTATAGGTAGAAACATTTCCAGTCATTACATTATATTGCTACCAAATATTGTAATTTTTACCCTGAAATAAAGTCCAGCCATTCCACGATAATTTATGACGTAACACCTTGCTCCTGATCCAATCACCGCTTCCACCAAAGTGATCATTGTGTTTGCCTTTGAGTCACTGTAAATTCCTGGAATGATAACAACAACGAGCGGTTGCTCATTTGGATTCATGAGACCAGGCAATACGGCACAATCCAATGCAGTTTGGCCTCCATCTGAAAACGTGAACAATTTTCTGCGGTATCTCACGGCAGTTGTGTCGATCTCCCTGTACGACGTGGAAAAGTATGTTTGAATTCGACCTGACCAAAACCATGGTGGATAGTATTTTTCTTCTGTAAGTTTGATATGCTCTGAGATGAATTTGAGAAGGACCTCATTGCCACAATAGACTTTGGGTTTCTGAATAAAATATTTAACACAACCATCAAGTTTGATTCTTCATTTTAAAACTCACATTAAATCTGTCTTCTTCCAACATACCTGAACCACATAAAAGCGATAATAAAACCAAAACGCCAAGAAACTAGCAATAACCCCTACAATTAGGTCAAAGTACAAACCAATTTGATGTCTCAGGCGAACGACAACAATAGGCAACGCACGAAGTCGCTTTAGGGCTACAAAAATCATACTGGACAAGTATAAATCAATGCACTATGTCTACAACAGTTACTTATTTCCCAATTTGTATTTGAGCTAACTATGCACGAATATTATTAGAAAAATAACTGAAAGCCACACGCACAAAATAGAAATATGCAGGACAACTATTTTTAAAATGAAAGTATGTCTTATAGTCACAACAGCCAACCACCCAGCGCTCTAGCTGTCATTTATAATTACAGCTACTTTTGAGATATTAAAAAAGTAACCCAGTTTTGCAGTTGCAGAAAAAAATCCTGTGGAGGAGTATTTAATAAGCTCGAGTTAGTGAGAGTTTTGTAGAACAGCGGAAATCAATCGATAAAATTCATTTTAAGTATAAAATCGACACAATAATCCTCACCCATAATCAAAGTAGGAGTTGATAATGCGGACAAATCCGAGAAAGCAAAGAAAATTAGTTAAAGACAAAATTCAATGTTTCATGCATTCCAGTTTTCCTATAAACAAAACATATACATTTCAAACATTATTGAATATAAAATAGTATGATAACATTTTGCCGAGTAAAAGTGGGTTGCAACCAAAGTAATGGTCTACTTTTTATGATACTGGAAATATAATAAATCGTTTCTCTAAAATTAATGGATTTGTATAAGAAGCATGTATGGGGATCTGCAGTTATTTTTTGAGTAAAATTGATATGTACCTGTATCACAGTATCGGTTTCATTTTGAATTCGGTAGGACACATGTATATACATTATTATCGATGTGAAGGTTATTTTATGAAGTTGGTTCGTTACGAAAATACGAGAGGAATTTTGTTGACTTTCGTTGTACGGGAAATAATAATATAGATATTCGCTGTTAAAAAGGGTGGTAGCATATATTGGCTTCATTTCATGGGCTTTTGTTTTTAGTTCATATCTTTCCATTATTTACATATGAATCCGCCGGCCTTTACGTTAGAAATATTTTACTAGGAAGACATTTTTCTTCTGGCAGCAGTATATGTTTCTTTAATAATTGTATGACAGGCTATGATGACCGCTTGTCAACAGTTGGATTCGGAAATGATATAATATCCAGGGAAAAACGAAGTATATAGGCAATATGTGGCATACCTGTATATAGTGGAACCGAAGTTGGATTTATTGTTAGTTAGCCCCTCAATACAAAAAAAAATTCGTGGAATATATGGAAATACGGAATAAAGTATAGAATTATTTATTTCCTTAATGCATCATAACACTGATTGTAAATCTACGTGTGTGCAGTTGAATAGCTGGAAAAGTTACGAAGAAAGTTTGTTTTGAGTAGTGACTAGGACTAGATGCAATATTCATTTTGCAAGCCGCTTATTGACCGATGTCCTCCTTTGAGTTCTGACATTGAAAGCCTTCTGTAATTCGGTAATTAACAGTTTTTAGGCATAAACATACTTTCTTATGCAACGCGGCACATTTTATGAAGTCGGCAAAATAAAATAAAAATATGCCGTTATGAAGCTCAGGCTGCACAAACATTTTATTTTTTATATTTTATACATTGATTTTACTTCAAGTTTTTGTACTTTGCACTTTGTAACAACTACAGTAATTGCAAAAACAATAATGTGGTTTTCAGTTTTCATTGCTTTGCTGTTCTAATAAGTAAATATCTAAAATGCTGCTCATAGCTCAATTTCTAGATGAAAACAACTTTAAATCATTTTATTTTCATTTTCACATCATTTTTAAACTCCTTGAACTTTAAATGTTACATAAAATTAGTTGCATAATATATTAGTATATTATAATCCTGATACAGTGAATCTCAAACGATTAGTGTTTTTTTCTAGCAAATTCATCGTACGAGGAAAATCCGTCGTTAATTAAATCATCCCATCATCAGACGGGGAACGTGGCAAACATGAGGATATCTTTCCAGCTGCACATCATGCTTAAAATGGTTAAATTGTATGAAATGATTCCATAATCACAATAATCATAGATCGCTGCCGCCATGATGTCGTATGTCGTGGCTGTTGACAAGATCTGAACAAATAATTTACTACTGGTTGACTGTTTTAAAATCTGTCAGTAATTAAATTTTAAAAAAATATCCGGGGCAAGGATGCCAAAAAAGTAGAAAATGAGTTCAATGTTAAAAGTTAAAAGCAATACCAGCTTTGTTGCTTGCTTTATTTGTTCTTGACTTACTTTGTTCATAAATTAGTTGTTGTCAGCATAAAAACACATGAATCAAATGAAATTTTCCAGGCTCAAGAGCAAAATATAATGGACAAGGTTGTGAACTTTACGAACGTCAGCAAGAGAAATATTATTATTCAGTATTTCTGCATTTCTGTGGTGGCGAGTATTTACGGTCATCATCAGGATAATCACATCATTTTTTTCGTAGATCCTGAATCCTTTAAAACAAGGTTTTCTGACGTGGGTAATTGGGTACAAAATTAATATTATCTAATAAGTAATAACGCCACAAACCTGTTAGTAAAACTTACGAAAGTTTCGCGAAAGTTCTCACAATAATAATATTTACCATATAACAGCTCACCGTTTTTTAAATGTTAATACTGAATATGAACCATTGATACGATGAAGATAAATACGCAAAACAATTGCGCATCATCGAGAATCCTTATACTTTCACTAGATATATATCACACAACGGTATGACTATTCACAGCTCCAATTTTTATATCATATAAACTTTTCCATTTATGTTATATGGATAACAAATTATTAAAGCAGAAAAATTTCAAGGGTAAAACTACCCATACATACATGTTATTGCAAAATATCTGCTTGACTTCACAGAAAATAAATACCCAAATCATACCTGAGCTATTTATACCCAAGTAGAACGAGAGAAAGTTTTCGGTTTGCATGTCCTGCGTCATGTTTTCCATAAATACAGAACGTTAACCCTTTCTAATTATTACTAATTGAACGTCAAGCGTGTTTACGTTAGTTGCTTGTTTCCACTTTTACTTTTACGTACTATCATGGCATCATAAACGATACAAATCCCATGAGTTTAAAAATACTGTGTAGAAACTGGAAAACATAATAGTACGATGCATAATTAGATTCAGTTACAACTAAAACTGGACATTACCACCAAAACGGAAACAACCAAACTCGTGATGCAAATGTCCACAAAGTCGTGAACTAACACGAGATAATGGCACGAGGCATGTACTCTAATAGTGCTTTGTAGTGTAAAATGCAAACAGATTAGAGTAAAATATTACTAATTATCTGCCTGCTAGAAATTTATAACAAGTATTCACTTGATGAATTTGATAAAAAATCAACAATCGCCGGAGAGTTGGTAGCATCCAATGATGACGAATACGAAGCTGTTGGCTTGGGGTCAGCAAGGTTGAATTGGAATAGGATGATTACGTATGTTAGCGTAGTAGAAACAATCTGAAAGTTTTTAGAAGACAAGTTCATCAGAGTCAATTTCTGATTCCATAATCAAATTTGAATGTTTTTTCCTGGATGCATGACTGGACATTGATTAGTGATCATTAAAAAACATTATTGATTACAAAAGTAATTACGTAGAACATTTTAGCAAACTCTGCTTCTAATTCTAATCAAATTAATAAATTTTGCAAAATAATATATTGATATTTTAACGTGACTCATTACTTGCAGCTTTTTAATTGTTGTTTTGATAGACAAAATAATTATATCTCATATATTAGCAATACTTACGCCACTGAGAAGAGCCTTGTCAACATCAAAAATGCCTGCAGCAGAAACCTTCCAATTCCAAGAACATACGTAGTTCACTAAATCTTGTATTAATTGATTATCATACTCAACGTCATCAATAACAATGTTCAAATCTTCGCTGTCAAAGGTAGAATTCAAACGATTTTCGCCCCGTTCAAAACCAGATTTATCCCCGGAAGAAGTTGTAAGAAGCCAAGCTTTGTTTAGTTTGCTCTTCCAAAAGGCAATCTGGATCAAATTGTTAATATGCTTGTGTTTACAAAGCATAAAGAAGTATCATATAGATATTTGTTTAAAAAATAAAGCATTTACCCTTTCATGAATTTCAGATCCCAGTTTCAAAATCACCAACTGACTGGCCTCCGCAAGGAATATCAAAACATGATACCAAGATTTAAGTGCCAATTGAGTTCCAGTTTTTAGCATTATCGCATTGACAGAATGTACAATCGAAAAAACACATCGTACAACAATGCCCAAAATGATAGGTCCGATGCACTTATCGTACTTTGCAGCCAATCCATGAATCCAATCAAACCTCTCAACAAAACAGTTAAAACTCATCCTCTCGAACCCTTTCCCTTCCTCGGCATCACTCAATCTTTTCAAATTTCGGTATTCATTATTTCCTCGTTCACCTCCACCACACCCATTCGATTTCTCTCCGTCTTTAGGGTTTGTTGGAGATAACGCCAATGATCTTACTGATGGAGTTGGATGAAAAGAAAATCGTTTCCGGAGAAAGTATCCCTTATAAATATGATCCTCCAAATGTGCACAGTAATCCTCAAATGTCCACAACATGTGGAAAGTAGTAATGACGATGAGGTCATAAGCAAATATTACTGATGATACACTAGGGACTGCCGTAAAAATAGTTAAAAGAACAAAGTAGACGTATCTGGGAATAAGAAAAGCAGAATCCGGAAGGTCAGATGTGATTTGACCATAAGCACAGACCAATGTGAAAGCCAACACGTATCTGAGTACTCCCAAAACCCACAAGCATACTTTGTGACTTTTCCAGCATTTCCGAAAAAGTTCATTGAAAGGCTTGTACTTTGGTTGCTCCAGTGCAATCAGCAGTTCCGATAGGCGAGTATTCAACCGGTAAAATGTAAACCGGAAGTAGAGGTCAAATACAGCCGTCACAAGGATTACAGCTTCAGCCATTATCCTTTCTGTCAGGGATAGCTGTCGGGAAATTGGATTCATCTTCATTTGACAATCTGCCCAAAATACGTAGCTGATTATGTTCCAGATGAAAGCGTACATGATGTAAGGATGAAAACAAAAACCTGTCGGGGAAGGCAGACCCCACGGCTTCCGAACGAAATAAGTTCCCACAAGCCATGCCTGCCAGGAAGAGAAAGTTAGTCCGCTCAGCACCATGATCCCAGACAAAGTGAAGATCTGTTGCAAACTGAACTATTGATAAATATGCCGGTGGTGGTACGTATAATCATTGTTACATAAGATGTATAGATGACCTTTTGTTAACTAGTTATGTATGCAATCAGAAAGTGGGCAAACTCATTGCTAGCCCAATATGAAGTTACTATTCGTAGCTTTGTCATTGTGCCGCATATTTTTACAACAGGATGTCTATTTATGACAGTACAAATTACAATTATTATTGGGTGCAATTCCGTTCGATTTTTGACTCTTCATGTTTAGAAGTTTACTCTGAATTAGAGTTTTTGCAGCAGTACTAGTATTTATAACTTGTAAAAAGATCGTCCAATTCGATGACGAATTGCGTTTTTTTTTTCTTTTTCGTGTCCTGCCACAATAATAATTCGACATCATCAAGGGTATAAATAAGTATATCTGTATGCATAATTAATACATATATGTCAAAGCAAAGCACAAGTCTGCAAAGCATGTTTATGACATGGACATGACATAAATGATGCTGTTGGGAAACATATAATACGGCTTTCTCATGCAAGTCTATTGTTTTAAGTTGTATACACACATAGACATCTACATTTCCACGTCCATTTTATTCCCCAGACGTAAACTAGTTCTGTTGGTAAAGTATACATTTCAGATAAAAGCCGAAATGCAACTTGATTACCTTCACCGATCATTTATTTCATCGCTTCGTTTTTGTCTGAATTCTGACTTCTACTACTAAAGAGAAAGCATTGCTGCATAACATGATAGGTAAATGGAAAACGTCATTGAGTGAGGATGGAGGATCAAATTCCAAAAATGGCAATGGCTGTAACTTGAGACTTGTATATTTACATTGTGCATGATTCTGCGAAAATCCATGGAAGATATAATATTTATTATGTTCATCCCCTTCTTGACGATCAATGTCCATAATATACAGTCCATAAAACACATGAGGACTGGAAGTTGACAATATGCCAATCATCTAGGCACGCAGATACTAGACAAGCCACTCGTGCAAAATGTCATTATTTGTCAGACTTGATATAAAATGTTTGCTGGATTATCGATAATCGGCGGATGCCAATAGACGACCATTTATACTTTTATATTGAATTATGACTGGAACGGCAAAGTTCATCTGATGATTGCACTGCAAAAACTCATTTTAAAACGATAGAGTCACAGTTTCCATATTTTTCATTTTTAATCCACGCAATTTAGATAATGTGTAACAAAACAAGCCAGACATGATCTTCAGCACACTTTTTAGTTGGTATTCTTATCATAATCGTATGAGATGAAAATTTTGCCTACGTCCAGCTTATTTGAATTGAACAATCTGTAGAATAATATCTCATTGCGTCATGATCACATTCTCACTGCGTTAGAAATCTTTAATAGTACGAATTTTCAATGTCAAAATGCACGCTGAGAAAGTTATATGAGAGAAGTTAAAGTACTTTGGCCAGTTCTCAATGACTTTTACAATTTTGGAATTAAATGCTGAGCTGAGACTTGAGTTTGAGACTGACCCTCAAGATGCGTCAGCATTTTTATTAGAATTCATTCATCTGGATAAAAAATCACTCTTCAAGCCGCTGCCGCTTACCTATCCTAACTCTAATAGGCACACATTTACAGCTAACACTAATTAAAAACTGCAAATTGCCTGTATAGATTTCGTACGTTAAAAATTGTATGGGCCAGGCTAGTACGTAGTATTCTTGAGCTTTTTTCATATTTTTTTATCATAATGCAAAAGTCAAATGTCATACCATCAAACCACTTTGTTGCCTAGAATTGGAATGTTCGAACTCCATAATACGACGCATTCATGTTTTTGTGATGATGGAACGCTAGAGCAGAAGTGATTAAGTAAGAATTAGCAAAGACTTTCTCAGAAGCAGAAAGTCCGGTTTACTAAAATCACAAGATTCTTCAAACTCTGCAAATATTTTGGCAACAATATAGAAAAATAACGCACATATACCAAGAAAAATGATGATTATGTAATTAAAGTTAAGTTGTTTATTGCCATTTAAATAAAAATTCTCTCCAAGTCTCTCACGTTAATAGCATCGCTCTATGGCTTACAAAGTGAACAGGTCATGTGAAGCTTTTTTGCAAATTTGTTGAAACGTTGTATTTTTTCTCAAGAAACTTTTTGTCTGTCCGCCAATCCAAATGTAACAAATGCACATACAAAATCAAATCATGATTTCCTTTCTTCCCACTCTTTATTTTATATCCAGTGAAATCTGACTCTCTTTGAAAAGTAAAATCGCAATTCGGCATTTATAAATCACAGTAAGTTGAA
>JAQFYG010000795.1:0-24115 GCA_034694325.1 Entomobrya corticalis | reverse complement strand
CGATTTGGTATACTAGAGGAAGTGTAAGTCAGTCGAACATATACTATATATGGCGTGCGAAAATATATATTGATATACAATGTGCGAACAAAGTAATAACGATGGGATGCGTATTTTACTGCAGATGATGATAATAATTACCTATAATAGTACCTTTTACATTAAATAATAAGATGTGCGTTCGTCTAAAATAGAAAAAACTGTACACATATACTTCCAAATCCTCTATAAATTTGGCAAGTACTACTAATTGTTCATAATAGTAGATCCTACCTCTACGAGAAACGCAGCGTTGAAAATATTTCAAGGCATATTATCATTGATTAATTTGGATTATTCTCATTGGATTTGCAGAAGACTGAAACGATCCACACTTTCTTACATATTAATAACACATTATAGTTTTATAGTACTCTCCCAAAATTTAAAACCATAAAATAATATATTTGTAGAAAAAATCATGGCTACAATTACACATGATTGAAAAATAATTGTAGTCAAAGGCAAATACGCCAATAAAACAAACCACTGCACTGTAAAATCATTAATGCCACAAATTGTGACGAGTAATCAATGCGTATTGAAAATTGTCATTTTCCCTTATACGTAAATACCATTTTAACGATGCATAAAGACACTGACAAAAGAAAGAATATTTGTCATTCATTTATGATGTTTCCAACTCCGTAGACGGTATAGTTAAAGTTCAGAGGCCTATGTCAACATAGGTGGCCTTTTTGCATATTTCCGGAAGCTTGAAAACTGAAGATAATATATAACTAGAAAATGTTCCCTACTTCAGAGAGAGAGTTTCACTGAATCTGATTATGTATTTAAGTTTATTACTATAAGAGGAGAATAGATACGTTTGACTACGGTCAATTTTTTATCACTCCGCATATTTTCTTATGTAATATTATTGCTCTACTTCCTCTCCCTGCCATTTTCTGAAATAATGCATAAAAATTGCTAGAAGCGTAATAATACTTTCCCATTCTTTATGATGGTGGTGGCAGGATATTATGATATTATTGGTTCTTCATGGTGCTAGTCACCTTCTCCTCGACATCGTTAAAAAAGTCCCACCAGGAAAGAAAAGGAGAAACATTTTTCATGTGCTCCTCTGAATTTTTTCTTCTTCAGACTCAAAGACCAATTTCAATATTAAGCAAAAGTGGTAAGTTGGGAGAAGGGATGGCTTGCTTGCTTTCTTATGCTTCTTGTTCCCTCCGCGAATACCAATTCCCAACATCTTTCTTCCGTTTCTAATAATAATAGTAATACACACACAACCTATTCCTCCTATCATCATCATTATTATTCAGGCCGGTTGACATTAACCATGATAATAGAGACTGCATAATAATATGATGATATGGACGTGGCAGAGGCAGTACCAGCAGAGGAACAGTCTATATTATACAGCATGACGAAAATGAAAGCGCCAAAGTCAGCGACATAATATAATAATATCTTCAAATAAAAAAGTAAAGAAAAGAGAAGGAAGCTATATAGTATCTCATGTAAACATGCCTATGTTTTTATTAGGATTGGTGATAATAATATTAGTCGTGCCATGTGTGTGTGAAAAGAAAGCATGTACATATGATAGTAAGACTCGTGGCGTGTGTATAAAAGCAAGACTTCTCACAAGTCAGTCGATGCAGTTTCAATCCAATAGAAGTCAACTATTATAAATTGTAAGGCTCATTGAGTCGCTGAGTTATAGAAGCAATACCTTTCCAATCCACCGACTATGAGGACGTAAGCATGCAAAAAGGCAACTTTTGCAGATGATAGTTACAACATACATTATGTAATAATGTACGTGCATATAGACTCGCTCTCGCGCATAATACACATTTCACGAGAGGGTGAACGTATCAAGTCAGTTGGGAAGAAAATAGAGTTATGCATCCTCCAACCAAATGGTGAATTTAGCCCCAAAATATTTTTTGTTGAACAAAATAGTAAAAATTGGTGGCTCCTCTTCTACTCCACGCATAGTTTGAACTTACTTAGAGAATAGATGGTATTCTTTGTGTGTCCTGTGAAATAATATGAAGAATAATAAATAAAAGAATAGTATATTTTTAGATATACCCCTAAGATTTTCTCTGAATTACGAGTGACTACTATTACGATTATTACCCTGTTTGGCTGTAGTCATCGCCATATCCTAAATGCTACGTTAAAAGTAGTAGTCAGTCAGTTCCACTTACACTACTAGTTATTCTGTATACTCCTTTTCGATTTTGCTTGCTTACACATTACCCTATTATCAGAAGGAGTTTTTTCTGATACTTGATTTGACGGGAAAACATGGAATTTCCTGTGTATTCAATGAATAAAAGGCAATAATACAGTTTCTACTACTGGCAAACAATGCCACTTGAACTTTCCGAGAGAATATGTGAGCTTTAGCAAGAGAGAGAGAAAGCATAAAACTATCGTCGTGCTACACAGTAATACACTTACACATAATTTTCTTTGTGGTAGTGCTAGTGGTACTTTTTTCCTGGGCCACACGGAAAAAGTAATATGTATTACGTCTTGTTAGTACCAATAACAATAATAATAATAATATTGCAATGGTAGAAAAAGAGGGAAAAACTTGGTAAATTTACAACCCTTTCCTTTTTACTGGTAACCCTTGCTTATGCTTCCGTGTACTACTATCATTGTTATATCCCGAAAGGTTGATGATAATAATATTGTATATTATAATGGTACAATGTGTGCAATATAAATGTGCTTCGGTCAATTTTTCTTTTTCTTCTCATCTACTATGCTTATAGTGGTGGTTTTTTGTTGTTTTTCCTTTATTTCTGAGGTAGACAATTTTTCCAGTAGCAAACTGGGTAACTTGTATTCAAGTCGGAAACGTTACTGGTGGTAGTAGGAGTGGATTCCATTGAGGTATCAAATAAAATACCTACGCTAATATTATGTGTAGCTTTTTTGTGATTCCATCTTCTAAATACGAACCCGACAAACTTATAATGATATCCATTTACAATTCCACACTACTAGCCTCTGTGCGGTAATATGTACAAAAAGTAGTGGGAAAAGAAGATAGAAAATAATTTGTGCTTTTGCTTACTCACGTGTGTAGGATTATTGGAGTAGTAATAGTTGCCGGTTCGGTGAGAAGTGAATGAACAAAACACATACTGGCAATATTGTTGCATTGAACAAAAGGTTGATGTCAAAATGAATCTAATAAATGTTTCCTAAACACCAGTTTTGTTTTCGCATTGCATCCTCTATGATTACCGGTGAGAACAATTTATTTCAATTTATGTGGTGTTCTGCAACTGTAAGGTATGCGTTAACTCGAATTGTGGATGAAAACCGAAAGGGTAAAATGATGGTAAGCAACAGAAAGAGAGAAAGGAAGAGAAAGAGAAGAATGAAAAATAAGGCGTAAAGATATTTGTAAACCGCCAGTTCTTTTTTCTTGGTTTGATCATGACGATCATCATCGTCGCCTTTTCTTTTTAGAAACATAAATAGTGAGCGAGAGAGCACAACTTGAAGGTAACTTATATATACAAACGATATTATCATTATTGCGGAGTTCTCCTGTAATATATTAACATGTCTGATTGCTGTGTAGTCAGCTCTCTATATTCCTTCTTAAAGCATATACATAAGTCGTTGAAACCGTAAAAGTAATCTTACAAGAAGCAAAATGTATTAACCTAACCATAAGTATATTAAGTATATATTGTAACAACAGCTCAAGTTTAAACTCAACTACACTTTTCTTCATGATCATATAGACGTAAGGGTAAAGCTACTATATATGCTTAAGTTTATACAGATGAAAAAGATGAAAAAAGAAAAGTGAGCAACCAATCTTTATTAGGTAACATTTTGTTTTAGAACTACTGGTGCGAGTGAGAAAAAGAGAAGAATCCCTATAAATATAATCCCAGCGTAAGAATAATTTTCCGACCAAGTTCTTATTCTCTTCTTCGTTTTCTTCTTAAAACTGCCTGTGCTGCCTTTTGGCATATTATTATGCATTATAAGCTTAAATGTACAATACAGGTATAGCGTATATGGAGCAAATATGGTAATGGTATGGCAGATCGACCCATTTACACCTGAAATATGATACGCAAAAAAGGTTAGAGCAAGTGAGCCAAGAAGGTAAGTGAATCTCATGCTTGCCTGGGTTCAACTCGCACCTATATTTTTTATTACAGCCATGAAACAGGAGGGCTTACTATTTATGAAAGTACAGCTATCTTATACAAAATACAAACCATAACTATATAGGTCTTTCGGTCTTGTTGGTCTGGTCTAAATGAATGAAAACATCTCAAACCGAAAACTAGATGATAAAGTTAAAATACTACACAGCATAGCAAAAGTCCAGCAGCCAAATAACAATATTCATTTTTGCATTTTGCAGATGTTACATAAAAAGTGATAAAAATAAAGCACTTTTGTACTATGACTTGTCTCAATAGTCGGAGATACTTTTTGTTTGAATTTTTAAAATGATCAAGGAAAAGTAAAGCTTTTTGAGTGCCTGTATCATTTCAAAAATTTCATAAAATATTAGCAAACTACCGTAATAAAGCAATGTTGGAAGAATCGTCATAATTTATCATCATGTTATATGCTAACCGTCAGAACAATGACCCTTTCCTTCACAAATTACTATATAGAATGAGCTTTGTGCTCTTTCCTCCAGCATCATGTTTCACAATATAGCTAATATACATCCTGCCTTGCCTGCCTAAAGGATAGAGAAAGGATCATTTTTTACACAACAGCTGCTTTATTTATGCCTATGGTCAGGGAAGGTAAGCAGACGTAAATTGGTAAAATTATTTTCCGTTGTTACATTGCTCGTATGTATCATAAACAACTTTCACAACCAACGATGGAAAGAGATATCCCTGTTTTTACTACTACAATACAGCTAGACACAGTACAACACACCTCAATTTTGTACGTGCTTTCATTCCACATTTCTGATTTCTCAGATGAATCACAAAACTTTTAAGTTCAGGTGAAAACACTACTTTCTCTTTGCACAACAGAGCATATTTTGAATATAACGTTGTATAATGTACTGAGTTGTTGTGCAATACGGACATAGACGAATGTGCATGCCTGAGTGCATATGCATATTTAATGTATAATTTGTGTTTATGTACCTACAAGGGCGTGTAATATGGAGAAATTTGCCATGAAATACTGCTGAAACTATGCACTTTGATTTATCATTTCTTCCGCACTGCTGGCATATGAACTACACATTTATCTTCAGTTTCAACGTTACTGTTCTGTATTATTGTTAAACGCAGCATACAACAGCAGACAGTCAAAGTCAAACAATGTCGTTCACGTAAATATTTTTTATCACAATAGCCGTAACAAAAGTTAATTGCGTAGTGTATTTTGTTATGTTATTATTACTCTTTTTATTCACATTTAACATAACAATGTTATTTATCGATTCATACACGTTTAATGCTTGATGTTCTGCATACGAAATCAGAAAATTAGGTTGTACTTGATTTTCTCGAATGCGGAAAAAATGATAGCAGGAAGCGCGGAGCTGTAAAAATATCTCTTGAAAAAATATTCGGAAGGAAGTGTTCAACATATGGACTACTGTTAAGTATGAGGATGCGTATATACTTTGCTGATCTGTTTCTCTTATCTCAATGTTCTTTTGTTAGGATCAGTCTGAATGGTTCTTTATTGCCATCAGAAATAAGCTGTAATATTAAATGAATTCTCCAGATGTAACAGGAGAGGCGAGAAAAACTGGAAAATCATATGGTTAGTGAGCGGTTGATTATATTCAGTTTGTGCTTTCCTTTCGGTTTTTACTTGAATCCGGAAGGGACATTGCCTGCTTCTCTTCATTCTACACAGTATTACATGGGAGACTGGTGATGGTCTTGATGGTACTCTGTTGAAATATTTTTCTTTTCAGTATGTTCTTTATTTCTCTCTCCGTCTCTCCCATTCTATATTTGTTACTAGATTACATTCCTCCACCACCGCCTCTACTATACCACTACCACCATAACTGAAGCTGTGGGTGAGAAGGCATTTGAGAAATAAAAAAGAGAAAAAAGTGAGTTGAGAAGTCATGAAAAAAGGAAGTGGCGAGAATGAGACAAAATTTACTTCGTCAGTAAGCCGCATGTAAGCATTTGAAATATTCGGATCACGAACTGAACGAGCCACTTTTTCCGTTTCTCAATCAAACGTGCATCCAGAGAAGCTTCTTAGGAATCACGAGAATATCTCTTTTTTCTCGCTCCTCATCTCTGTTTCTTGTTGCCTCTTCTTCCTTTTTCTCCCTCACACTTTCTATTTACGAAGCATCTTTTTACTTTCTTTTTACACTCGTTTCGTAGACATACGTTCACGGATATCCATTATACACATATGGTATTATTAGTATTCACTTTTTATTTCTTTTTTCAGTTCTTTCTGTCAGTTTGTCTAAATTTTTCGTGGGAATATGTTAGCAATGATGCATATCGGCATTTCAGTGTTAGACCAAAGTGCGGGCGTAAGTGTAGTTACATAGCCCGCATTTTTATTATAAGAAAACAACAAATACAATGCAACAACATATAAATTGGGAAATTTAAAAAAGAATAATCAAAACTTCCGGGAAATGTGAAGGGTTTTCGTGTTTATTTTACAACTAAAACATGCCGCCTCAATTGTACATTTAATTGTATTTAAAAGATAAAGCGTTAAATACCTTTACGAAATTTGTTTGGTGATCCGCAGGACATTGTTATTAGAGAAAATTAAAACTTACAATTTGCTGTTTTTGCATTTCAACTGTAAAAACAAAAACCATCAGAGACATGAAATAAAATGCACGTAGAAGTATTTAGCGATTGAGTATAGTTTTGTACAGCAATTTACTATTGTTATGTACAGGCATACAATACAGAAACTCATATAATATCTTGCTTCAACTTTTTTGTGTTTTTCGTTCCACTTGCTGTATTGTACTCCCAGTCAAAACCTTGGTTTTCTTTCTTCATGCATCTGATCATCTTGTCAAAATTGTTCTTACGTGCTTAAACCACGCATTCATATTTTGGTGTGGATTCTTCTCGAAAAAGATTGCTTACATACGTCCATAGCCGGAAGAAATAGGAAAATGAGTATTGCATTCATATTTTCTTTTCCTTTTCTACGTTTCCTATCCAATGATTGTTTTTTGTAGTTTATATGTGAAGGAAAATGCGGAAATCTACTGGGACCTAAGCATGCGAGGATGTTAGAATACTCGAAAAAGCAATCGTTTCTCGGAAGAAAATCTGCTTTCTTAAAGATACACAGACAAGTAGCATAAACCTATAGTGGCAATGACAGCAGTGATGATATCCCACCAGCTGCAGTACATATAGTTATACTACTTCATTGATGGCGAAAGAGGAAGTAGCGTAGTCGTGTTACACGGATGACGAGCGTTATTGAGCTTGTTTTGGGATGAAAAATGGTACAAGAGTCTTCTTTCTTTTGAGTAGAAGGCAGGCAGTCAAGCCGATTCAATGTATATTTCCGTTTACAACAGAACTTTGCATCAAAAAAATATTGGAAAAACATTTTTCCAAGTATTGAAGATGCATTGCACCAGTGTGTGAAATATAATGTGTTTTATTCACTCTGCTTTTTGTTATGCTGTTGTTTGCCTAAGCAAACTTTTTTCCTTTTTTCGTAGAATTCCACCACACAAAACCGTTAATACAATATCTCGAAAGTATGAATGGGGAAGTCAGCTAGTGATTGAGACTTTTTTGATCTATTCAAATATAGAGTGATTTATAAGTAACACTTCCCGTATGATATGGTGGCATGGTTTGTGACTTTTTGTGCAGCAGCAGTAGTATCCAACAGCCCATAAACAAACAGCATTCTGCACTTGAAAGGAAGATAATACTATGATGAATTTGACCGTGAATCTTTGAATTTGAGGCTGCACAAGTGTGTAGTTGCAGAATATAGCAGCAATAGGAAATAAACATTTGACGCATTCATCATTGATTTTCCCCTTTTTCTGGAAGAATCGATAGATTTATGTACATTCGTCGATGTATCCTCTCTTTTGACAATTCCATTTTTTCTTGCATTTTGGTCTTTCGTTCGGCTGATATGACCTAATCTCTTTGAAAATCGCTTTTGAGCGTATTTATATCGCATGGTTGGAAGAATACGTGTTTGGGTGACCTTAGAATGTCGTGTCCAGGAGAAATATGAGGGGATGAAATTTGGCAATAAGAAGGTTATGCATATACCTAAGCATAATATATTGTATAGCATAAATCCGAAGGCAGTATTTTTCCCCGAGAAAGTTTTGTATGGAACTGAAGTGTTTTTGGAATCATCAAACTTTCTATAAGCTATGTACTTTGTGTGAGAGTATATTTCATGTACTTTGATCCGGCTTCTGCACTACCTAGTATTGCACCTATTCATTTCTCTTCCCGTTCCGCGACCTCACGCCCAAATTGTATACAAAATCAAGAAGCTAAAAACTGAAGCCGCTTTTTACAGGGCTCTCCAGCTAAAAGTCATAAATCTTTTATAATTGCATTCTCAGAAGAAGGGAATGCTACAGCTACACCAAGCTAGCTTCCGGAGACGCTGCGAATTTATCACACGTTATGCGTTGCTTCCCATAATATACAGCATTGTAATCCTAAATCTTTATTTTTCTTCTCAATGCGTTGCTACTTTATATGTGTAAGTATGTAAAACTAGAAAAATGTATTTTCTTTTGTATGCCGAAATGAACTTATTGAAGCGTAAAAAAACTGGTGACAGCAGCGTCATAAAAATGTTGTTGAATGGCAGGCCAATATGTGCAAAACTCAATATTAATTTTCAGTGGAACTACACACCCAGCAAGCGAACCAAGAATGTGCGTCGGTTTTCAATATAAAAATGCAAGCAAGTCAGTGGGCGACAAAGGAAATTTTTGAGTAGGTATATCTGCTTTGAGTAGGGCAACAGAAGCAATAGGCTCCTCGACCACGCCTGCACCAACTCTCTACGGAAATCCGGGTTCAATGTAGAATACAACAAGCAAAACAGCTTTCTCTAAAAAATGTCATAAAATTTCTGATTAATGTTACATAGCACTCGCCTTCATTTTCTTTCCAATTTAATTAGCCCGATACCTTATCACAAACACTGCTGATTCGTATAAATAATAATAATGATTGTTGCAAGTGTTTCGATTTTTAAGTTCTCATTAATGCACATTTCATTGCAGGTTAGGCTTTCACTTTAATAATCAAATGCAAATTAGTTTTCATTCAACCACCGGCTGGTGGGGCAATTATGACAAGTGTGTCCTCATCTTTATTAACACAAATGTCGATTATTCCTATTAAATGTTACAAAAGCGCTTGCTAAAAGAGGGAACCATATGCTGCTATAAAAACAACAACATGCTCAAATTCCTAATATTATAATGCTCATGGTCTAGTATTTTTCTTACCAGTAGAGCAACAAATTTGTAAGTAGCCAAAAAATCCTTAGTGGAATTTATTCTCTGGTCTAAATAGATATTGGTATATCGAAACTGCTCCACTGTTTGTGGATTTCACAAAATATCTCATGTGTATCAGTAGTAACTACTGCGTACCAGAGAAAGTTTCCCGGTGAAAATGCTCAAATGATCTTACAACAGCTTTTTATTATGTTATCGTAGCTGTTACAGTGTATACATGTAATGTCCCAGACAAATGACCAGACTCTCTCTGGACTTTTACAGGGGTTTCCTCTAGTCATTGGCATTAGTGTTTCGGCGGTGTATGGTGGTAGGCATACTGTAACGAAGCCATCTGGAATATGTGACCAGCTTTCCAAATGATACGTAGATTTTTGGTGCAGTAGGTTTTCATTACACAATATGTAGTATCCCATTCGACAGTAGCCAAACGGCCTAATTTTCATGTGTGACTGAATCAAACAATGAAAGAATTGAGGAGACTAGCAGTATTAGTGGAAAAAGAGTAGAGAATAAAGGTAATAATTGAAAGTTTAGCCATTCTTATTTGTTACGATAAGGATTGTGACCACTTATTCTTCTTATTCTTCTGTTCCAGAGACTACAAGTTACACACATATATCGTTCCTCTGTGATAATATTGGCTTAGAGAAGTGACTTTTCGTTCGACATTATATTGCGAGTCAAGTAAATGGTAAGTATTTTTGTCCAACTTTTTTTTATTGCAAAACGAGGAGCAAAAGAATGTAACAAGGCAGATGGCGGTGTCACGCTACTCTCAGCAATTTTCACGGCACGTGCCTACCACTCTTCTGTCCCAAATTCATGATAAAATGTATAATATCTGAAGTTTCTATTGGATAGTTTTTAGTAAGTATTTATGTAGAAAATACTTATCAAAATTACAAATAGACAAATAGGAATAAAAGCCAGAAAGAACTAATTGTAACTGGAAACGTGATTTTCAACTTCTATGCATAATTCGATGGGGATTGGAAAATGAAGTGGAAAAGAATGAAAATATTTTCAACGGAAAAGAATTTACTGATTAGTCTTTATAACAATGTTGAAAATAGTTTCGTTTTCAGAGAAAGTTAAAATGATTAAAAACTCCTTTTGTAGTAAGTATAAAAAGGAAAAATTATAAAACTGAGAATTGTTAAGAAATTAAATTTTCAAATCATGCGAAATCGAGAAGAACGACTTTGGCTTATAAAGCATCAATATCAGTAGTAATGGCATCATTCATATAGATATTTGTACATCTGCACTAACTTTTTGATAAAAGAAATTCGCATACCGTTTGTACTTATACCATACCACCATTTGCATTGATTTGAATAAAGAGCAAAGGATGGAGAAAATAAGAGTAGATTTTTGTATGTGAAAGAAGAGAGTAGAGTTTTTTTTATACAAAAGTAAGAAAACAAGACGAGAGCAGACCACAACTGAAAGTGAAAGCACAATAAATGGAAGAAGAATTTCAATGGGAAGGACGACGAATTGTGTTACTTTTTTTGAAGCCGTTGTGGAATAGAATGAAATACTTCCAGGTTTTCTTTTTTTTTTCTTTTTCAGGACAATTGTTAGTATATTGTGTTTGCAGGGTTTGAATACTTTAGAAAAGTAATACCTCTATCGTTTCTCTTTCTGTGCATAAGGTTTTTTGAAGTCTTCTACAGTCCCTTCCAACAAAGAAAAGTAAGTTAGACATGGAAAGTAGATTGAATTTCAAAGAAAAATATGTGAACTGAACAGGCTCATCTTTATACTTATGTAAAGAATCCGTAGAAAATAGTATGCATATTTGTCAGATATACCTCTGGCACTAGGATAATATGTACATAGACTCATTTCACTGAAAAGCATATGCGTTATATTATTTCCTTTAGGTTGGTATGCATAAGTGCGGTTTCCCGTTTTGTTAAAGGCGTTACTGCGGAAGTGGTACGCAGTAAAAGCAGTTGCCTGAAGCGGATTACATAAAACAGTGCTTTAGCGGTACACATACTACACTTACTACTTACTACACAGAGAGCAGTCCCACAACTGCCATTACCGCTATTTTACCAAGTTACAAGAACGACTCTTTTTTGCTACTTTTTACTTGGTTTACTTCAGTAAGTGAACTTGTGCTTTCTCTCACAACAATGTAGTCTGGTTGCGAATAATGTGTGAGTGAAGCCAAAGTCAGTTGAAAGAAAAGAGAAACGAAGAAACCTTTTAAGTTGAGAAAGCAGTTATTCGGGAATTCACATAGATATTACTGAACACACTATATATGTGTATTGCATACACTTACGAGGAAAGTTACATAGTCTAGTGTACTGCTATCACCATCATCATCACGAGTACTAGTAGATTCTGTTGGAGAACGGTTTGTTACCCGAGAAAAAACTTCAAAGGAAGAAAAGAAGAATTCTGAGAATTGTGTCTTTTTGTGTGAGTATTTTTGTTAGGTTAAGTATGTATTATTATCATCATCGTCATCACTTGATGTATTTTCGTTCTTCTGGAACTTGTTATCATACATTATAAATGTGAGGTAGCACACATGGAGAAAGGATAATGTATTCTATTGCGGATAGAAGAGGCAATTGAAGAAATGAGAGTTCCTGGAAGTGGAAGAAAGGTTATGGCGTATTAGGAAATAATACAAAAAACTGGGGACTTATTTATTACTAAAGTCCTTTATTCTTTCCGGACAGATTAAGCTCAACATTAATCAGGAATTGAAGTCTATGTGAACTATGGAGTCGAAAACCCACTCAACATTTGAAGCGTAACGACGAGGAGCGACTATAAAAGTCCTTTGACAGTGGTCGAATGACTGATGCGTATGTGTACGTGTACATTGGGAGACTACATAATGTTGCTTCCGAGTATTCTAATACACCTATGCATGATCGACTTTATGAAACTAATTACAACAATCACGTCTACAGTTTCGGGTTTCTTCAGTTTTTCATATACCATTTTTGATTGTATGTAACTATTTAAGAAAGTAGTATATGGACCCATAAGTTTTGTTTTTATATTTATTTGTTTAGCATTATATCTCTTATTAAAACTGTTTGTAACTATAAATCCTTACAAATAAAATTAGCAAAGCATACTTGAAACCTTGAAAGCAGTTGTTGTCAATATGTAATTTTAAGTATGAGACAATTCCGTCACATTGGTTTCGATGCTGTAAATAAATAAGTGCAAAAATATATGTTACAACCATTTCTATTGAATCAGTGTGATGTTGAAGCATTTGGCTTTGGAAGTTGAGATTTGTCTCAGGATATATTACATAACTATGTACATATACACAAACGAATATTTCGAGGAAGAGAAAGTGCTTTCACCTTCCGTTGTATATATTGCATACATGAATGGGACTGCATAGCTGAGAATGTGCAATAAACCTAAATCCCAGTGTTTGCACATACCATTGACATGAACATTAAAGGCACTGCGATAAAATTGGGCTACAAAGGAGCAAGTATTCCAAATTTGCAAGAAAAAAGCTCTCTGAAACCACCTTCACCATCCAGCAACAAACTTGATGACGTTTCCTTTTATTTTCAAGGCATTTTTTGTTGATTCTTAGAAAATGCATCAACGTTTGTATTAGACTAGAAAATACACTGGAAACTGTGCAATTTCATAGAAAACATCCCAAAACCTTCATAACACTTGAATGATAATGAGAATATTAATATGCATAGTATTACAGATACATGACGTAGAAGCTGCATAAACAGAACTTATTTTTCAGAATGCGTGAAAATTCCTAGAACCCATACAATAAACCCAGCATGAATAAATATAAAAGGTAAACTACATCAAGCATAAATATTTATCCATATTGTGGTGTTGATAGCTGCGGGAAAGTATAAATTCGTGAATGTGGTAAAATAATATGCAGGAATAACTCTAGTATATGTATATTTGTAAGCAACCACCATCGGTTTTGTCAATACTGTAGAATTTTCGTCTCTCTTGAATACATACATATTCATCTGAATCTTCTGAATATTTTTTGTTTATTGTTGTTTGTGCTAGTGTAACTGCGGGATATAATAGGAATGTTATACTTCAACACTAACCAACCACTATTATCATTGTGTATTGCCATATAAAAGCCTTCTTGAAGAGATCACAATTTCGGTTTTCGTTTTGCTTTCTCTTCGCAGCAACTCTTTATATATTCTTCAACCAATCTCTCTATCCTTACAGCTCGTTGACTATTGCAATGGAAAATATCAAGAAGCAAGATACATAAGCAATACTCCAAAACACATAATAACAGACAAGGTAAAAGTTACTTAATATGTTATTTTGGAGAAAACGACATAGTAGTATATATTCTTCATTTTCTATTACAGTGCATTATATCCTACTTATATGTGCCAGGATACCGTAATAAATGGAGCTAAAGATATATTATAATGCTGTTACACTACGGTTGCTCAACCACACCACAGCCATAATATACTGCGAAACCATTAGGTATGTAGTGTGGTAGGAGTTGTATACATTTTTCCTCTTTCTCAGTACAACAAAAATCTGTGAAGCAGAAAAACGGATTCTTATTCACTTACACAATACTTTTTCTTCATTTTCTTTTTGTGGCCTTACTTTTTTCGTTTTTCATTCTCTCTCATCTCGTTTTCCTACTCTGCTTAAAAATACACCAGCAGATGAGAAAACTCACTTTCTTACTCCAAAGTAGTTATTTTGTGTGTCCATAATACGCAAACAGTGAGAAAAGAGAGAAAAAGAGTCAGAGAAAGAGAGCAGCATAACTCACTTCCATAAACTTTTAAAGGCCTGTAAAAATCTTTATTTTCAAAGATTTTCGTATCCCTCATTCTTGTTCATAGCTACATACAACCACATGCCGCCTAACCCATTATCTTATATTAAACGTATATATAACCATAAGCATACCTTTTGTATTGGAATAAAAACGCTCACCCCTTTCAAGCAATTTTATTTCCATCTGTGACTATCTGTCGACAACTATAATATACTAAGATTGCATCGCACCCATTCGGTAACGTAGAATAGAAGCAACAGTAATATGTAGTAGCAAAGAGAGATACTAGGAAAATGCGTAAATTTTTTGACGACTTGATTCTCGATCGTAAAAGAAAATTCCTGCACGGATTCATTCATTCATTCGTTCACTTCCATTCTCGCTTCTTTAAAAACATGGGATTCTGTAGATGAAGAGGAGACTCGGCGTTTAAAAACGACACATTCAAAAACGAAATGATACTGTGATAGAGAAAATGGTAGGAGTAATATGGCAGATATAATAGAGACAGCAGTAGAAAAGTCAAGCCTATTGTCAAGGGACATACGTTCCATCCAACACCAAAATCCACGCCATCATGCTTCAACGTATCAGTAACCATTTTCTCACCGTAGTTGTCTCACAATTTTCGTTTCAACACGTACGCGTACTTACAGACATTACGTTCGCGTAACTATTTTTGCACTTGATCCTCAAAGGAGTAAGAAAATGAAACAAAATTAAGGGGGATTCTTTCACGTTTAGACCGACGGATTCTTAAATTCATTCCATATTGAATGTACAAAATATGATACAAACTAAAACTATCGTACATACCTTATCATATATTAAGCTTGTTATTCTCCTTTACTACGACGTCATTATCTTAAGTAATGTGAGCATTCTTTTAGGGGGAAAATGTCATGAACAAATACATAGAGATTCCTGATTTTATTTCTACTTTTATGCTGATTCATTTCCTTTCCAAGTTTCTATTTTAATACGTTTTTAACTCTACGTTGTTGTTCTTCTTATTTTGAAGTAGTTTTCATCAGCGTTAAAAACTCACTCCGTGAAACTAGAAAAGGATTGAAGACGATATGACGTGATGATTACTGCGATAATAATAGCGGAAGCATCATGATAATATTTAGTGATGATGGTGGTGTATGATGGTAGGGCCAATGAGTTTAGCTTATCTTTTCTCCTTTGACTAACTAACAGCGTGATGCAATTTAGAACATAGAAATAAAAAACTACCATGACATACTGACTGTTTGAAAGAGCTATGCGGTGCAGGGAATAATGCACCGGAAAAGTATGCTGTAGAAGTGTAATCCATGCGGTTTCGTATTGTAAACTTTTTGTTTCTCGGTATAAATACCTATATGTATGTAATTCACTGGCCAACTTTTACTTTTTCAAGGAATCATGGAAGCCTCAACGATTATATCTCTGTAATAAACAAACTGCTTCACTTTACCGCTCACTAAAAACTGAAGTTGCGTTTCCTTCCATAAAATGTTTTCTTCATTTTCTCTTATTTTCTATTGCTGAAAATAAGTATGTCTATCCACTTGCATATTATGCCCACAGTAAAAGAAAATCCAATCCGTAATAATAGGCAGCAGTAATGATGAACTGTGGGTATAGATAGAGGACATGTGTATGTAAGTATGTATCTACAAAAGATATGATATCGTTTTATTTCCTTTAGGGATCGTGGCTTCATTAGTGAACTCTTCCGTTATACACTTTAATATTAAACCATCAGCGTACATAAATGCGCAATGCTTTTATGCCCATGGAATCTTCTTATTTTTTATTCTCTGTTGTAGTAAATGACAGTATGTCATTTTGACTTTTCCCTTATTACACAACAAAAAACCAGAAAATGACACGGCAAATGAAAATGATTTGATTTTCCTCTATACTTATTCTCTCTCTGTTCTTCATTTATACACTTGAGACTGTTGCACAAACAGTGTTTTTTCGTTTTCTTTTTGCTTGCCGTGTCAAATCCTTTTTAAAAGAAAATATAAGTAAAATACTCCGTTTTCAAAGAAGTTTTTTTGTATATTCATTGCTCATCGTTTCAACAAAAAACGCGTGCATAAAGAGAAAAGAGACATCATTATCTGCTGGGTGCTCTTTCAGTACTCATTTATTTTATTCTTTCGCAGAAAAAGAGGGCTTGATTTCCAGCAGTGTTAGTGTTATATTTTTTCAGATCATAACTGTAGTTTGTAAAAAGGAGTTTATATCAACGAATTTACATTTTCTAAGGAGGAGTGAGGGAATGGATCCTTTTTCCGTTGTAACTTGATAATACCCTATACTTTTACGATGATGAGTACATTTGACGCAGTTTTGCTTCTTCTTTGTTGCTGTAATAATTCTGGATTTCATTTCTCTTGTCATTCAAATCCAGACGGATGTGAGAAAAGGAAATGTTATGGAGTAATGAAATGAAGACAACGGAAATTGTTAAGATTCTCTTTACAGCAGCGTCGCTTTTTCATCTTTTAATATTATTTCTTTCCCATTTTTTTATTGGAACGATTTTTAACTGGGAGTGAAATAAAAGAAAATAGCACGCAAAAAGCTTTTGGTTCATTATAGAAAGAATAAAGAAAATGGGCAACTTCATTTGTGTATTTTTTATATTCCACTGTGACTATAATAATGAATGTATAGTTTTCCTCTGTTGTTTTCTTGTATCATAGAATATGAAGACGTGATGCGCTTGTTTGCATGGTTGGTATATATTTTCTTGGATCCATAATGCCAAAAAATGAACACATTCACATGATGAAGGTTTTTAGTGTCTACTTTACTAAACTAGACTGCGCCTACCCTACATTTTATTTTCATACATTTTTGCCATATTTAAGGATATTCATGACTCATAACGTCGCCTGGTTTATTAGAAGTTCCAACCCAGTGGAATTCTTCTTTGTGCAAAAGCAGCACGTTTGTATTCCTCATAGGCTCTTCGCCAGATAGGCTAAATAAAAGAGGCAAAATACGATTATGGTGGTTTCTGGCTTTATACGCTAAGAACACAGACAGATATTTTTTTGCATCAAAGTGAAAGCCATAATGCTGTGGTAGGTATACATGTGTGTTTGTTATTTGTATACAATTTTTTGCTCAAAGGATGCAAAAGAGAATCGTGCCTGAAATATCTTCAGACTAGGCTCCTTTTTGGTTTATGCGAATAAGAAAGGCGGGGAATAAGAGAGAAATAGTAATAATCTGGAATGACATGTCGTCCCACTTTCTTCGTCTCTTTTCCTTCTCTTCTTTCCAAACAGACCTTTGAAATGTTTATTATGCAATTTTTTCTACAGAAAAGAGGATATCGTCTTTTCCACTTGAAGAAATTAAATCGGTTTGACGAAAAGTAGTATAAGTTGATATTTACTGAAACTGTAGCGTCATGTCTACATCTATATTTTTAGCTTCAAAGATATCAATTTTTATCTGTGTGTACTACAAAAACATAACCAAATGCGGAAGTATTTACCACCAATCATTAAAAACCAAAATAACAAGCAAACAACGGTATTTGCTTATAAAAATAGATTGTACGCCTGTTTATGCAAAACTATAGAATATGATTTAGCATCTCGTTCTCTGTTGTAATTTCATTTTATACGAAAATGATGTATCCAATTCACGATGATAAAAGTCCGAGACTCAGTTTACTGATGCCCTGATTGAATAGCAACATGACACTAACATAGCACAAAATTGCTATCATATCCCTTTTAAAGGCATCAATGCATATAGTACTCCGCTCTTTTGAACATAATATGATCTATAACTGTAAACTATACAATTTCTCTGTTGTGACAAACATCTCCTCGAAAGTACCGAACCGAAAATATAAAAAAGCATAATCTGATGGCATAACGTTAGTGAATTTCATTGCCGGGAAGCTGTTTATTATGTCATAAAAGTCAATCGTTTACTCTTTAACTTTTATCTAACGTTATTTATTTATTTTATAGGAAAAAATCATGGCTTGCCTAAGCTTTCACTAGCCACACAGCTACCCTAGTTAACTTTATATGTAGGTATTTACGTGTACGTCTCCATAAATATTATGACTTTCTTTTCTATTTATCGCGATCTACTTTAATATCGACATAAAAAAGACTTTCACAAAACAACACTGTACGCATTCCCAACTGTACAGCCTAGACGAAATCACAACGTTGTCGGGAAAGTAATAAAAATCTGTTGGCTTGTGTTCTATATATTTTATGATTTTATATACAGATAAATAGCCGAAGATTCATTTTATTACTTGAAAAAATTGCGAATGAGAGGACAGTACTAGTGTGCAGAAAATGCATGCACGTATGACATAAATATTTAACCTTAATGCACTACTTACTATATTATTATTAGAGTTACTATATTATCTAGTTGTAAACTACATAGTAACAAGCAGAAGAATTGAATGCACACAGGTCTCTGTGTGTGTTCTTACCTGCCAGACTCACGCAGACGAGAAGGAGTAACAGCGGGGACATGTGGAAAATATTGAGTCTACGTGTGCTAAATCTCCCAGCAGCTACAGCCACTTCTGGTCGACCACCACCTCCGCCGTCAACGCTTGATGATAACATATTATTATACGGTGTTCGCGAATTTGTGGTGCTGGTATAACGACAGTCCCCTTCATTGTCAAGATCCTCAGGTGTTATTGGTGTCATTGAGTGTAATTTATTATTATTATATTCTCTGGTTGATCTACTTTCTTGTAAGGAGTAAGGAAAGTAATTGTTGTAGTGGTGGTTGTTGGCCAACATTGGAAAATTACTTAAGATGGTCGTATGATCCCAAATGACGTTATGCTTTGCTTGTTCTGATTCTGGAGAAGTATCATTTATGGTGGTGGGGTCAAAATCCTTCGAGTTAGACTTTTCACATGTGTGTATGTTAAAACACATTGTCTCCTGTGAAGATTGTCGAATGCCGTTACGGGTTCCGCAAACAAGGTTAATGTTATCCGCTTTCATTTCGGAATGTGGGCAGGGGAAATATTTATAAATTGTGCTATTGAAAATGCTTGAAAGATTAGATATATACTTGTTAGTTGTTTGTGTGTTAAGTTGAAGGTTTTTCAGAAGAATTGTTCTATAAATAGCAGCTTAGAACGCAGTTTTAATACAAACGCGTATATTCAATGTATTGTGTTGCAAGTAATGATTGAAAACGACTATCAAAATAGTTTTAAATAATGAATTTGATGTTATTTGATGATCATTTATCAGTTTTGTTAGGAAAGGAAAAGAGCTATTATATTTATAAACTGCAGGAAAGTTTGATATAACTATGCTATGCGTATTATACCAGTTATCCGATTGGCTCCTCGACGTAACTGATACACATAGTCTATAGTACGCAATTTTATATTACCACTTTGTATCTTCACAATGGTCTTGTATACACGAATCCGTCTTTTATTTTCGCTTGAGAGCAAAAGTATCTCACCGTGTTTCTGTTCACCTTGTCTATTTGCATAGATGGTCTACAAAGAGTAGACAAGTTGTGTTAGATAATATGAAGTAAAGTATGATGTCTGCACAATATGTTTTCTATTTTCTATTTTAATGTGAATAGGGATGTGTCTTTGTATATGGGAAAGTGAAAATCGCTCTTATCACATTTTCCACCACTTCTTTTCTCTCTTCTCATTCCATTATTTATTCGGCTGGCGTTAGTACTGGTTTTTTCCTCCCACTTGAATCTTATTATTTTCCAGTGTATGTACGTATGCACAAGTGAGTCTGTGAAAGTCTACAACAACAACAATGTCACACACTCACACAAGACAAGAGTGAACAAATACCACATCAATGGGAAAGTATTTTGTCATTATTATCTCAATGACAAGAGAAAAAAGAGAGAATTGTGAGTGGAGTCGTGTCATGCATGTGTAGTACAAGGGAAAATATGTCGTGTACTAGACCGAGTAGGAGTGCATCCTCATGCATGACATATGCACAAAAAACACATCGCATCAGGAAACAAAAGTACCGAAAAAAGGACACATATGGAGAGACAAAGTTCTGGGAGGCAGAACGAGAGAGTCAGAGAGAAAGAAAATAAAAGTAAGTTCCAAATCCAATTTCCTAAAGGTGAAAATGAATAATTCAGTGGCCACTAGACGACATATACACAATGAAGTCGACGACGAAGACTATATGAATACGCTATATCCCTTCTATTTCCTTATTTTTACTTTTCCAGCCTTTTCTTGTCTTCTTCTTTTCTCTTCTCTCATTTATAGCCTTTTTTATCTGCCGGATGTTGTTCGTGGGACGAATTCCTCGTTTCTGAATATATATAAAATGTATCGTAAGTATATGCAAGTGATTCTCATATATATAGTGGATCAGTCACGCGCTCCGGAGAACAAAGTAAGCATCAACTTGCGTCCAATATTATGCAACTTTGTTGTAATGGTACACTTATTTGCCTAGCAGGCGAGACAGTATATTACACTCTTCAAAAAATGGAACAATGACTGTTTCTTTTGCAATATTTGTGTATCGCACTGTTTGTCTCTCTGAGAATCTCCCACACACAAACATTAACTTTGTTTTCTGAGCTCTGCAACGAGTGGCTTTACTACTTCTATCACTTTTGCCCTGTGTTTGTTGTAGTGGTAATTTTTGTTTGCTTAAGAGTAAGAGTACATAATGTTGAAAAATGCAATGGGAAAAAATCGTGTCTCTTTATGATAGTTATTGAGCTTAAGCACTTGTAGTTGTATTACTTGAAGAGTTCACAGCTATTGTCTTCATGATGACGTTCATAGAATATAGACCATGTTCAAATTCTCCAAAACTCAACACGTTCCAAAATAGACTTAGTAATATGTACAGATGGACTTAGTGACACAAACATGTATACTAATACCAAAGTAATGTCAACCTCATTCGTGGAAACATTCATATATGTGGACTCAATGAGTTTTTTCCTGGATACTCGGTGGTCGGCAATGACTTGACTACTGGCTGCAATACCAGTGTTGTGTGCTCTCTGGAGAATTGTGAGGAGGATGAGATGAGAAGGCGATCTCTTTGGTCTTGGCATACATATGTTGCTCAGCTGGAGATGATCATGATGATGGCGATGATAGTGACATGGATTGGATTGAGACTGTGAGAGCCAAAGAGAAAAAGGGAATCGTATATGGGGGTATGCTCAGAAAAGTCGATCTTTTCGTGATGGTATTTGCTCTCCTTTTCTGCAAATTTGTGATGATGTTGATGTGATGTTGATTTCAACGTGAACAATATGTGCAAAGTACCACTACTGCTTACTGTCTGTTTTGCTGTGTGTGCGAGTTCTAGTTCCACTTCCACTCGACTCTGGTGGTAGTGAACTCTTGATTTTAGCACACAACAAAAAGTAATAAAACTGCAAATGCACGAGAGACTTTTTTCTGTTGAGTCAAAAGAAGAGGAGATATTGGTTCACAGGCTTTCAATGGAAATGGTGAAAGATTAGTTTGGTCTTTTTAGACAGAATGACAGGTTTAATGTGTTCAAGATCACCACCTCTAGCACACTGACTACTACTGTACAAAGTGGGTTGAGAGATAGTTTGTTTGAGAATGTGTGTACCGGTTGAAAAGATTCACTGCCACTCATTCACACAAAGTGAAAGGAGAGAACCAGAGAGAGAGAGACAGAGTGGAACTTGTGCACTGGGAAAATAGAAAGGAAGAGTGAATTAATTGACTTAATGTGTAATTTCATTAGCAAACTACTTCTTGTGGGTTTGCAATTTTTTGATCTGATGAGAAGGAGACGATAATAAATCTTTTATAAAAAGTTTCATTTGACCTGGCTTGTTTCGTAACGAACAAAATTCAATCAAAGTTGCGATTTTGATTCACTGTTTACAAATGCGATTATGTCATGAGCATGTCAAACTTTGCTGTTGGAAAGTACACTTTTTGATACTTACAACTCGTGGCTCGTGGTCTAGTCTTTAACTTTTGTTTTTAAACCAAATAAGTAGTACTTAAATTTTCACCAGATATCAATATAAATTGGCTAATTTTTATGATGAAAGTAAAATGCACTAGCCAAATAAACAAATTAGTTTCAATCTACTAACTTTTCTTAATATTTTTTCAGAAACAGTGTGTACTCTTCAAATTTCACCTTTGAAAATGTATCAAGTCAAAGTTAGAGTTACAACAGCCCGGTTCTGGAAATGCTGTTGCTTCACCGGATGCACGATGAAGACTACAAAGCGCGACTATGAGATCTCCGTGTTTTAACGTTCTTGCCTTCAAGCTTGCTTGAGAGAGAGTACACAGCACATTGGAAAAAGTGGCAGAGTAGATCGTAAGATTCAGCTCAATTCTCTAAAAAGCTATGCTATGCTACTACATTCCAGCATTCCAGCCGAG
The DNA here is from genome assembly GCA_034694325.1 of Entomobrya corticalis. Lineage (NCBI taxonomy): Eukaryota > Metazoa > Arthropoda > Collembola > Entomobryomorpha > Entomobryidae > Entomobrya > Entomobrya corticalis. The sequence continues at coordinate 1,360 of JAQFYG010000795.1, read as the reverse complement.
CAAGCAAAAATGAACGGAGAAGTCTAAAGGGAGAGTTTCTACTGCCATGCGATGCCAACTCGAAGACGTGTGTAACTTTACTCGGGCAATGTATTACTTTGCTCATGCATTCCCTCACTATACATACTTGTGTTGGAACTTGGAAATGGAAGTTGGAACAGTGTACGTTGTGGAATGGAATGGATGGAGCGTTCAGCCACGTAAAGTGCGACACTGTGTGATCAAAGCAAGTAAGCAAACAAGGCTTGTTCAGGAAACCAAAAGCTGTCTGAATTTCCACTAGCTTTGGCACTGTGGTAAATACGCTTAAATGAAAGTAGGTATTATACCAACTTATCATTAACTGACTACAATAATATGGACAAATCTGCGCCTAAATAATCTGTATTTTTTGTATTGTGATATTAAAATCACTTCGTTAGGCCTGCAGAAGAAAATTCCAGCTAAATATTAAATAAAATTAAGTGATGTCTCCACTTCTCGTTGCAAAAACCAATGTCATTGCATTGGGTCGAAGAAGACATGGATTGGTAGGCGGTTCTGGTCATAAAATATTTGCAAGCTTTGGTTTCTGCCTTTTCAAGGTTAATATTATCATAGAATAAAGGAGGAGGAACTGCATTCAAGGACTGCTCAAAATATTATCTTTATTGTGAAAAACAAATAAATGCACATATATTCTTGCCTATTGAAATACTGGAAAAACATTTATAACCACTATTTATAAAAGTGGTTTGTTTTACTTTAAATTTGAATCAAACAAAGTATAAAAACATTTTGTGTTAGAAAAGCAAGATCATTCTCTGGAGTGCTGTATATTTCCTGTACAGACAAGCTTTCTTACACTTTCGTGTAAAGTTTGCTGTTATCGGAATTGGAAAATCTGCGTACTAGTTTTTCGGTGCAGTTTTCTAGGTTCTTTATTCTTTAAAAATCGCTTGTTATATGTTGTAAATGCTGTATAGAAACAAAAGTATGAAAACAAGCGATCAATAGATATATATATATGTACCTTCAAAAAAGTAAAATTCATTTTCACATAATAGATAATAAAACTTAAGTAAGTTAAACATCTTATATCATGCTTAACCAATTTACCCTTTGTTATGTATGCCTATAAATATATTACACGATACATTATTATAAGAGCATGCATACACTGATTCAATAAATGAGCAAAAACTTTTCCCCCTCAACTCTGACGGATTCCGCTTCTGCTGATACTTTTCTTCTCTGCAGCTCAAGAGAACTTTTTTCCAATTTTCTCATCATTCTCTTCGTCGTCATGATCCGTAGGAGAAAAAAATGTGAAGCTGATGAGGGAGAAGAGCAAACAACATAACTGAAAAAGACAGACTTA